>CATIWO010919220.1:0-14166 GCA_949673435.1 Macaranga tanarius | reverse complement strand
AAAAAAACAACAAAAATAATTTGAAATGTTAAAAATCATGTACCAACAATCACATTAATGAAATATTTGAATTCTTACAATAAGAATGAAAAAATTTTGGCTTATAAAAATGAGAAATGTTTATTTTTAGTTTTTTTTAAGTGCATTTCTGCATGTCTTTCTGTTATGCCTAAGTTGTCCACACTTTCTACATTTAGTTTTATTTCCATTTTTCCATGGTGCTCTGATTCTTTTTTTTTTTTTTGGTTTTTCAGTTTTATTCTGCTGTGCGATAGGTCTACTTGTATATGTTGCTCTTCATGTGATATTTTCTATGTTACTTGATTTGAAATTGGATGTACTGTTTCTTTGTATTTTTTCAATAGTACATGCTTTATGCATAAATATGAGCAATATTTGTATGAATCTTGATTCATTTGCTTTAATATTGCAAGTGCATGTGAACATGACAGCTCATCGATTTGGAACCTGTTGCATGTGCATTTTCTTTCTTCCATTTTAATAATGAATATTGTATTCAAGTCATAAATAGTAAATGTTTCTTCTGTTGAAGGTTTAACCTGTATTGAAATTAAAAAAGATGAGGAAAATATAAATAAAAATATAGCAGCGTGACTTGTTTCTTTTTATTGCTTTTTTATTTTTCTTTCTTTCTTTTTTGTTTCTTTTTTATTTCTTTTTGTTGCTATAATATGAAATACAATATGAACTAGTTCAAAAATAAATATCGAATGAAAAGTAATTATAGGATGATAAATAATTTATATAGTAACAAAAAATAATAACATGTCTAATATTAAGCAAAGAAGTAATAATATTACTTGTAGCTTTAGGCTTTTGATGTAGTTGTCATTAATAATATCTTATGATCTTTTAGCAAACGTGTTGAATGTTGATCTTACAAGATTTCTATTTGTATAGGTCTATTCTTACACTAAAGCATGCAGGTACTGTAGCAATATTGTTATTGGTAGGTCTTTAGCCCTTTTGATCACTACATTCAATGATTCAGCTATATTTGAAGTCATTACTGAGTATCTATTGTTGATTGAGAAAGGTCTAACCCATTTATGATACCCAATATTTTTCAGGTATTGGGTTATCCTTTCATCAATCCTTTCCAAGTTGTTCATATGGTACTCGAACTCTTCAATGGTGTATGCTTTTGCTGCTTGAAAGAAAGTATCCCTGATGCTTTTTAAGTGCTTTTTGAAGTTAATTTTTAGGTTGTTTAAAAGATGGTATATACGAATACCATGGGCTGCTTCAGAGTATATTTCTTATACTGCTTTTTCTATACTTTCATGTCTGTCAGAAATTATAGAAATTCTTTATTTACACCTAAAAGCTTGTCTGATTTTTTTGAAGAACCATTCCCAATATTCATCATTTTTAGAGTCAACAACAGAGAAAGCAAGAGAAAAAATTTTACTACCAGCATCTTGTGTTGTTGCTGAAAGTAGTGTGCCACCATATGTTCCTGTCAGAAATGTGCCATAAACTACTACAATAGGTCTATTTTCAGCCTTTTATTGATGCATCAAGTGTCATGAACATATAGAGGAATGAGTGGTCTTCTTTTGTATCGAGATTAATAATTGATCCTGGATTTATTGTCGTTAGCATATATAGGAAACTTGGTAAAAGTGCATAGGATTCATCCAGTTTACCTCTTAGCATTTGAAGTGCCTTTTCTCTTGATCTCCATGCTTTTAGGTAGTTGATATTGATACCATATTATTCTTTCATGTCTCTCATTATATCTACTGGCAAGTATATAGTTTTGACACTCTGGTATTTTAATTTTATGCAGTCAACCACCAGAGTTATTGTTGCTTATCTTTGGTATGCTAATCTGATGTCCATGCTACATGTGTGGATGTTGTTGAACTTTTTAACAATAAATTTATCTATTTTTCCATTTTTTGAAGCTCTTATCACCCAACTGTATTTTTCATCCAAGCATTTAGCAACAAAGTTGAGAGTGTTTGTCTTAACAATTCTGTATTGGAAGTAGTTTTTGACAGCAATAAGTTTTAATACTTTTTTGAATTCTTCTTTGCTGTTGTATATTACACCTTCTTCAGGTTCTGTTACTGTTTTATTGTAGATTGTTGATGATTCTTCACTGTCGTCTTTCACTAGAAGGATGTCCGTCATCGTTTTTGCATAATTTAGATAATCTGAATTTTGTTATTTATTTTTATGTTTGTTGAGTTGTGCTTAGAAATTGATATCAGATCTGTTTGAGTTATTGATTTTTGTTGCAGTATGTTGTTATTGAAACTTATTTCTATACATTTCTTCTTCTCAATAGTGATGTTTAAAGGGAATTTGGTCAAATCAGGCTCTTTTTTCTTTAGTTGCAAATAGAAGAAGAGAGTTGCATTATCTTTTACTTTTAAAGGTGGATAATTTTCTCTGACTTTGTACTGTATGACCATTTGCTGAAAATCTGTTTGAATTCGAAGCCTCTCTGATATTATTTTCAGTCTTTCATGAAAGCTACAGTTTGATTGTATTGTAATTAATGTCACATCAAAATCAATATAATCTATTACATTATTCCAGTTCCCATTGTGATGAATGAAGACTGGTATGACTTCCATTGTATATGTAATTAAAAAATCAAAGAAACTGATTAGCTATTTTTTGTGTTTTAGGTAATATTGCTTCTTGTTGCTTTTTGTTTCTTTTTGTTTTTTTTTATTTCTTTTTGTATATTTTTGTGTCAGGTTTTGGTTTTTGTTGGTTATTATTTCTTCTTGTTTCTTTAAGTTGCTTTTTTTCACTGATATTTAAGGTTTTGTTGCTTCTTGTTTCTTTTGTATTTCCAGTTGTTTCTCTTTGTTTCTTTTTGTGTAATTTCAGGTTTTTGTGGCTTATTGTTTCTTCTTGTTTCTTTAAATTGCTTTTTTTCACTGGTGTTTAAGGTTTTGTTGCTTCTTGTTACTTTATGTTTCTTTTTTGTTACTAGTTGTTTCTCTTTGTTTCTTTTTGTTTATTTTTGTGTAATTTCAGGTTTTTTTTGCTTATTGTTTCTTATTGTTTTTTTAAGTTGCTCTCTTCACTAATGTATTAAGGTTTTGTTGCTTCTTTGTTGCTTCTTATTTCTTTAAGTTGCTCGCTTCACTTATGTATTAAGGTTTTGTTGCTTCTTGATTCTTTTTGTTGCTTCTTGATTCTTTTTGTTGCCTTACTTATTCTTTGTTTGTTTTCTTATTTTTTGTTTTTGCTTTTTTTCAAGTTGCCAATAAACTGATATCCAATATTATTTTTATTATTTATAATAGTTGAAAGAGCATTTATATAGTGTAAAATAAGTTTTAATATTTTTTATAATCGTGATTTATTATTTTTTATTGACAAAATATGATTACAGAAAAATAAAAAAGCATATTTGATGTGTTTTTGAGGTGCGTACCTATTTTTATAAATGATTGTTGTTTTTGATATCTAATGTTGTTTCGGTTATTATTTTAATGTTGATTTCTCTGATTTGTTAAAGAAAGTTGCTGCATATCTAAGTTTTTCAGATCCATAAACTTGATTTGTTGAAAGAACTTGTTTTCTGTTTCTGTTACAAAATTTAGAAGAGAAAATATCTAAAATCGATTGGAGAAGGAAGTTGAACTGATCATGAATTTGATTTATTGAAGAGAAAGTTGAAATTGATTGAAGAAAAATTTTTGGTGTTTGAGATCATGATTTTCTTGTTTGTTTTCCGTTTCTTTTTTTGAATCAGTGTTTATTTTGGAATGTTTGTCTTTTAGCTGAAAAATGTTAGCTTATATATGGTCTAGATTTTAAAAAAAAAAAAATTCTCTTAAAGCTATTTTTGAAATTATTTTTGGTCAATATGACTTTTGATATTATTTTTAGTTTTCTGACTATTTTTGAAAAAATTTTAAAATATTATCCGCAAATAATGGCTGCTAGTTCAGCATCAATTTATGGACTTGTAGCTAGGCCTGTTCCATCCCTGGCTAAGTTTGGCCTGACTCAAGTGTTTTATAGAGTTCTGATGCATGTTAATAAATTTGACCTGAACCCAACTTTGCACTCTGAATGGTATATAAACTCAATTCGGCCCACTAGTTAAGAGCAAAGTAGTAAAATACATAGTCCAACTTAACCCGGCAAAAATTGCAAATTCAGTTAATGTGTGCAAAGAAAACAAAAAGAAACCATTTCTAATATCAAACGAAAATTATTGTTCCCTTGGGTAAAAACAAGATAAAAATTTGTAATTTTGCTGTAATTTTATGGTATATACAAATACTATATGTATATATAAATAGGCTTGGATTGTCTAATGTAATGAAGGTAGGCCCTTTCTGTTATTGATATCCACTTAATAATTATATTTGGACATGAATAGAGAAAAGATAGACACAAGCCAATTTCAGATTGGAACAAGATTTAAATTAAAAAAATATTATATCATAAATTTTATTCACATATATTTAAGGACTTCAACCCATTTCTAGTTTGAGGAAGTAACATACCAAAGAAATAAAATAACATAAAAATTTATATTGATAAAAACAATATCAATACTAAAATATTATAAACCATACAGTTATTCTGCATTGAGTTATTGTTTTAACTTCACCTCATCTGTATCTCACAATAAATGATGATCTTTCAACAATTTATATTAAATCAATTCAAAATTATTTCATATAATTGAAAATGTTATTTTTTCTCAACAAATTAAATTCAATCTTTGCATACATTACTTGAAAGAAAAAAGAAGTGTTAAATTTGGAATACACTTAATATATAATGTATTTATTAGACGTCATATTTTTTTTTACTTTTTTACTGTTTGAATCAATGGTAAGGGGTTATCGAGTTGGTGTTGTAGTGTATGTAGTTACATTAAATAGTTATTGTCTTGTTGAGAGAGTTTTCTCACTTTTATGATTATTGAAAGTACAAAAAAATATCATATGATTTAATATTTTTTCACTTTTGGCCTTATGATTTTTTCATAACACTTAAATACCTTGTGATATCTGCTGTTAGCAAATTTAAGCCACACTCACTAACACCGTTAACTATTATGATGTTGATGCCGGCATGGATGATGACATCAACATTCACGTTAGCACATCAGCATCCATATGATATCCATATCAGCACATGAGTATCCATGTTGGCATCCATGTCAACACATCGACATCCAAATCAGCACATTAATTGTGTTAGTGAATTTGACTCAAATTTGCTAATAGCAGATATCACAAAGTACTGAAGTGTCATGCAAAAAATTATAAAAATAAAAATAAAAGGCTAAATCATAAGATACTTTTTTTAGTAATTATCCCTTTTAATAAATGAGTGGCTTATACTAAAATAAATTATGTTCATAATGATTATATAGATAAAAGTTTTAAAATGAATAACTATAAATTACTTTAATGAATTCAAAAAAATTCAACTATTATATGGTTAACAGCCGAACAAGGCATAAGTAACAGACGCTAACTAACTCTTATGAACTTGAGCAGACCTCCCTTTTTCCTCCTCTTTTCTCTTCTCTTTCATTTCTCTCGTCTTCTTTCCTTTCCATTGCTCCTCTCTGATCTACTACATCGTTGGCACATCGTAAAAATAAAATGGACGTATCATCGATCGACACCACAAGATACACTCCATTAGATCTTCTCGCCCCTTCCCCTCCGTCAGATCATGATCTATAAATCCGTTTGCAAATTCTTGAATCATATGCTAACATCACCTTCCTTTATTAACCTTATCTCCGTCAAGCCTCCTCTCCGTTTTCTCGCTCTGTGTCTATTGCACCACCACCATCACTACAACAATAACTACCGCCACCTGTCCTCTTCTCTATCTTTCCACGTGTACGACCATGATCAAAACCAATGGCTAAGATTTAATTTGACATTTTTACCCTTTAGGTCACCTCATCCGGTAGCTTCAGCTGGTAGACTTGTTTATTTATAGGGCGACTCACCTAACTTGTCCGAGTCAGGTAAGTCACTAGTTATTTGTAACCCGTTGACTAGTCAATTCAAAGTGCTACCACAACTCGGTTCAGCTTGGTCAAAACACAAAGATGTTCTAGTTAACTCAGCAAACCTAGTTATGGTACTATCAGAACTCGCTTTTTTATACTTATTTGCTAAAAACCCTAAATATTGGCTTACATTTTTGTCGAATTTGCTGTCAAAACCTAGGAGTCTGGTTTTAGTATGTGAATACATATTTGCTTTGTGTGATGTTGGATCTCCATGGAGGTCACAGTAGAAGCTGTTTACATGTAAGCTATCAAGTCTTAATAATAATACATACAATATTAAGCACAACAACACTAGCAAATGCAATAGCAACGTCTTCGTCGAATTATGATCATTGGATGTGTTTAGAAAAGCATGAATGGGCTGAATTATTTAATATAATAAAGCGGCTATGATTGGTTTGTGGAAATGGGAATAAGTTGCTGATTATTGGAGGATCGAAATCCACATTTTCATTGAATCCGTTGTGTTCCATGATTTTGATATTGAGATTGGATTTGGAAATGTTAGAATGGGAGGAGGCTGGGAGAATGACGGTGGAGATGTATAGGTGTTTTCAGGAATCAAGTTGAAGGTATTTGATGGTGGGGATAGAGTTTGTTTTTTGGCTAAGAGGGTGGGGAAATTAGCACTTTGTACCTGTTGTTTCACCTTCTGACAAAACTAATAATGTGTATTTTTTCGACATTTAATTACCATATGTTTTATAATATTTTATACTTTAATACCCTTATAATAATTATTGTTTAAAAAATATGCGTTAATATTAAAATAATATGGATTTTTACTACTAAAATCATACAATGAGTGATATATCATTCAACTAACTACAATAAACTCACAACAAATCAATTTTAAATGTATTTTTAATTTTCTTATGAATAAAAAAATAATTTTTAAAATAAATCTATAATATTTTTAAAAATAACCAATTAGTTAGATTAATCATAAATCATATATAGAATAAATTCATCATTGAAATTTAATATTCTATCAATATTTTTTTATAAAATAATGATGATATTAGTTAGAAATGTACTAAAGTGTAAAAAAATAAAAAACACAGAGTACTTAAAATGTCGAAAAAAAAAACCATAAAATAATTTTGTCAAAACACGAAACTATAAGGTACAAAATTGCATTTATCTTTTTTTTTTTATTATTATTATTGTAGTCGTGCGTGTATGAGTGATGAATTTTCTCATGATCCACTAGATTAGGAGATGGAATAAAGAACCAACATTGCACCAATAGGGTGGATATTGGCAGGTTTTTATATGAATTACTGAAAATTTGGGCAAGACAAATGCATAAAGTATGGTATTTGGTTCACTGATATTTCTAAGACTAGGGGTGAGCACGGGTCAGAAAAATCCGGAGATTAAAAATCTCTGTTACTATATCAAATTTTGAAATTTTAAAAATAAAATCTCCAAGTACCAGTACTAGTATTACTACAATAAACATTGTACCAATAGGGTGAATAGGGTGGATACTAGCATGTTTTTATATGAATTACTGAAAATTTGGGCAAGATAAATGCATATAGTATGTTATTTGGTTCATTGATATTGCTAAGAGTAGGGGTAAGTATGGGTCGGAGAAATTTGGAGATTAAAAATTTCCGGTACCATACCAAATTTCGGAATATTAAAAATAAAATCTTCAGTACCAGTACCAAATTTAAAAATCTCAATACCGTACCATACCATTTTTTGGAACGGTTCGGTATGAGGATTCGGTTCTTTCGGAACGAATCGGTGTGGTATAGTACGTTTCGGTAATTTGGAAACTTAAATACATTTTATAGTACTAAATTGAAAATAATAATAATAATACTTTCTATTTAATAATAATAATAAATCAATATTGATAAATATTATTATAAGACTAATTTTAAGAAAAATTTTCTTATTTATACAAAGAAATAGTCAAATCTCTAAAGTATGTAAAATATTTTCACTATTTTATTTTAGGGATTAATAATAGACCAAAAAAAAACTTTCTGTATCTCTATTAAATTTATAATTTAATTTAATTTTTTCTTAATAAAGATAGTCATGTAAACTAATTATTTACTAAATAAAATATCTAATTATCCATACATATTAGTTATAGATAGGATTCAATATAAATGAATTGAAGTAAATATAATATATTACTACTCGCTTAATCCCTCAAGAGGGTCATTATAAGATATAGAATGAAGTCATTCTCCTTTCAAAACTCTAAACAAAATTACTCATGATACTTGAAAAGGCTAATAAGACTATTAAAATTATTTAACCTCATTAATTTAAAATAATACCAATAAGATTACTTACGAAAAATAATAATTAACAAGTTATTAAATATAATAATAATAATGTATTTTAATTAATAAAAATAACATAAGTTTTCTTATTTATTGTTTGTAAGGTCATTACTTAATTTAATTAAAAGGAAATAGTTTATGTCATCTTGGTTATCTATAAGATATGTCAATATATATGAATATGCAATAAAATAATAATTATAATAATATTATTTAACTTATTAATTTGATAATGATAATAATTTTTTTATTTTTTATATTTTAAGTTTAAATTGTGTTGTAATGGACATTCCACATTCTTATTTATTAATTGAATTATTAGAAACTATGTTATGTGAATTTTATTATTTTCATATTTAAGTTTAAATTGTAATATAATAAATATTTGAATAATAGTAATAATAGTAGTAGTAGTAGTAGTAGTAGTAGTAATTTATTTATTATATCTTAAACACAAAACATATTAATTTTTATAATATATTATTATACATATGTTACTTAATTTATATATATATATATTTAGTTTTCGATTTGGTACAGTTTTTTAAAAATATCCAGTACCATACCAAATTAGTTAAAAATTTTGGTTCGGTACGGTTCGGGGTTAAAATTATTCCGTTCGGTATGATTTTTATATCTTTTGGTTCAAAACTTCAATTCAGTTCGGTATTTTCTCCGTCTCGTACTTTGCCCTAGTTCTTATTACTTCCATGTTAAGAGAGGAAGGAGGCAAAATTCAATATTGCATTTCTGCCAAAGAGATGTGAGAGACCTTGGAGAACCATTATAAAGGCAACATCCAAGTTAGATCTAAGAAAGTTCAACTCCATGTCTATGAGTATGAACTCTTTAAGATGAAGCCTCATAAAAGCATCATCGAAATGATAAATCGATTGAATGCCCTATTGACAACCTTGAGGAAGTTGGGCAAGCACTATTCAAAGGAAGAGATCAACACCAAAATCATAAGAGTGCTTCCTAATAAGGATTGGGAGTCAAGAGTGACTTCAATTGAAGAATCTCATGACCTCTCTAAGCTTTCAACGGACATCCTCATTGGTAAGCTTGTCACTTAAGAGCTTACCTTGAGGCAAAGGGAAAAGGAACAACAAGGCAAAAAGAAAAAGAAGAAGAATCTTGCATTCAAAGCATCACAAGACTCAAGTGATGAAGATGACCTTAAAGATTCAAGTGAAGATGATGAGGAGATTGTATCATAAGAAGCTTTATGGAGTATTTAAAAAGAAAGAACTTGAGCAAGCACAAGGAATCCAAGAGAGGTAGCTCCAAGAAGGCCAAAAAAGTTATATGCTCTAAGTGCAAGAGACCTGGTCACATTCAAGATGAATGTCCTAAGCTCAAGCACAAATACAAGAGAGCAAAAGAAAGAACAAAAGCTTAGGCCACTTGGGATGATTTATCCGAATCTAAAAAGGAGGAAGAGGATCAAGAGGTATCCAATCTTTACTTTATAGCTCAAGAGGACAACAATAAGGTACCCTCCAATTCTTACTCTTCTCTTGATGATTGTGATGATTATGATAATGATGATGAGAGCTCCATTATGAGCAAACTTATTTTGAAATGCAAAAGTTTGATTTCAAAGAAGAAATTTTACAAATTAGAGCTTTCAAAAATATCAAAAGAATTTGAGGATTTAAAAGAAACGTTTTCTAAAGCAATTTCCTCAAATGAGCAATTAGCTAATGACTTGAAAGATTTTACTTTTTTAAAATGTGAATTTGATAAGACTAAAGAAGAGAATGAAAAGCTTTCTAAATAAGTTTTAGATCTAAAGAGCTATAATTCTAAGTTTTATAAAAGAAAGGAAACTCTAGATGCTCTTTTAACTTCTCAAAAATCTCATGGAAATATTATAATATTATATATGAACATGGAGCATCATCATCATCATCTTCTCAAAATAAGTTTGTGAAAGCTAACCATAATTCATCACATACTCCTAGTAGTAGTGCTAAGACTCAAGCCACATGGGCTAAAGAGTCTTATATGCCTAGAGCCAAGTCTTTTAATACTTATCCCCCTATGGCTCAAAGGTCTAAGGCACAAGCCAAAAGGCCTCAACCAAAACATGCCTTCATATATACAAAGAAGCACACACGTAGGCATGCAACCTTCAACTATTATTTGCACACTTATGAATGTATGTCTCATGTGCATTCAAGAACTCACATACCCACTAGAAGACATACACAACACTCTCATGTTCACTTTAGAACCAATGTGCTTAGTAGAGAACTGATGTAATTTTTTAATATTAAATACTCATATACATCTAAACTCAATAGATTTGCAAATATGAAATGCTTCTATTGCATGACTTTTGGTCACACTAACAATATATGCTATTATAGAAGATTGCACTTAAAATTATTGCCATTGAATTATTTTGAGACTAACCAATCTTGACCAATTAAGGTTTGGGTTCAAAAGGTTAATTAATCTTATGATGCTCTTACTTAAATTGATTGTGTTTGTATATTTTGATGAGTTATTACTTGTTTAAATTCAATTTTGCAATCTTGCATTGGTAATTGTTACACTTTGAGCTATCTATTGATGAATCCATAAAAATGATTTGTTTGATTTATCATTAAATATTCTAACATCAATATGTCCAAAGAGAATTTAACCTCTTTGCATAATCAAAATGATTCCAAAAATTGCATAATTTTGGCATGCCATTTTCTCATTTAATATCTCTTATTTAGCATGATTTTTCATTTAGTATGTCATATTCTTTTAAAATGCCCTCTTTGAACTATATAATTGGTATCATGATTAATATATGTTATATTTATCATTTATATCACTTTTCATTAGGAATCATAATTAACCTTTCATTTAATTTTTAATTGGATATCAATTGGGAGTATTTGATACAATCCTCTAGTTATCTAACAATTAGGAACTGTAACAATGTATTGGAACTGTTGCCCAAAGATCTATCTAGCATAAACTGAAAAGAATTAGATCCCAATAACTATCTAACAACTAAGAACTCTAATTATCAAAGGGTTGAATTTAACATGCTCGAAGTAAGAACTCAAGAAAATTTAAATCTGAATTTGAAAATAATTAATATCAATCTACCATAAAAAATAATGTTTTTACAAGTATTTATATACTTGTAATCCTAAACCTAAACTGATTCTAAAAGAAAACAACTCTTTAAAAATAAACAACTATACTCCTAATTAGACACAAATTCTAATTAATAAAGAAAACATAAAGAAAACTCCTATTTAGCTAATAAGTGTACAAAATATCACTATCGAAACACGGGCGTGTAAAATAAGACATCGGCATATTTTAGTTATGGAAAACTAGCAGATTAATACATGGTTTGGTACACGGCCTGATGCTTGATCAGACACGGGGCGTGTTTCGACTATGAATTTGACATAAAATATTACAGGACCTGATGCCTATTCGTACACGGGTGTGTCTCTAGTCGTGTATCTTACTGGATGTTTTTGGCACCTTGAACACGGGCGTGTCTATGGCCCGTATACCCTATTGGCTATTTTAGGTACTTGAAACACGACCGTGTAAAAACCCACACGGGCGTGTATTGGCTTGAACACAACTAACTAAGTTTATTAACTTAGTTTCCACCAAAGCACTTTTACTTTATCCCATAAGCTCCAATTGCTCTTGCACGAGTCCCACTATAGCCTCTCGCATCTTCTTAGCTCGTGATCTTATTATGGATCCTCCATCATAGTTCACAGGATTTGAGTTCCTATGTTGATATGCATCACTCCCCCCTTCCTCGAAAGGATTCGCCCTTGAATATCCACCTTTAAAATCAAAAGGAAGAAGGTCAGATACATTAAAGGTTGCAGAAACATTATACTCACTAGGGAGATCCAATTTGTAGGCATTATCATTGACCCTTGCCATAATTTGAAATAGTCCACTTGTCTAGGATGTAACTTAGATCTCCTTGGAGTAGGAAACCTTTCCTTGGGCAAATGCAACCATACCCAATCTCTAAGCTCAAAAACCATTTGCTTACATCCGTTATTCCTTTGATCTGCCAATTGTTGGTTTCACTGTTCAATATTTTTTCGTACCTTTTCATGTAAATTGTGCATAAAATTTGCCTTTTGAACACCATCTAAATTAACTTTCTCATTCACAGGCAAAAGTGATAAATCCAATGGTGTTAAAGGATTAAAACCATACACAATTTCAAAAAGTGAATAATTGAATGCATAACCCTGTGACATGAAAACTCTACATGAGGCAAAATCTCATCCCATGATTTCATATTATTTCTAATTATAGCACACATGAATTGTCCAAAAGTTCTATTCATAACTTCAGTTTGACAATCAGTTTATGGATGTATGCAGTACTAAACAACAATTTAGTCCCTAACTTTACCCATAAGGTCTTCCAAAAATAGGACAAAAACTTAGTATCCCTATCACTTACAATAGTTTTAGGTATACCATGCAAACATACTATATTCTTAAAGAACAAATAAGCAATATGTGATGCATCATCGGTTTTATGATATAGAATAAAATGTGCCATCTTAGAAAACCTATCAACAACCATATATATGCTATCATTACCATGCCTAGTCCTAGGTAGTCCAAGTATAAAATCCATAGATAAGTCTACCTAAGGTGATTGTGGAACATGCAATGGTATATACAACCTATGGGGACGCACCTTAGACTTAGCTTACAAATATATAATACAATTATCATAATACTTAGCTACATCAGATTTCATATTAGGTTAAAATAAGTGCTCATGTAAAACATCTAATGTTTTAGCTATGCCAAATGTCCCACTAAACCTCCCTCATATGCCTCCTTAATTAACAATAAATGCAATGAACATTTAGGCACACAAAGTTGCTTTAGGTTAAACAAATACCCATCATGTCTATAAAATTTTTTAAAGGCAGTTGTCTCACATGCATTATACACATTACTAAAATTATGATCATATGCATACAATTCTTTAATATGCTGAAAACCAAGTAATTTAGCATCCAAAGTAGTAAGTAAAATGTACCTCCTTAATAATGCATCAGCCATAATGTTTTCCTTACCTTATTTATATTTGATAACATAAGGAAAGGACTCAAGAAATTCACTCCACTTAGCATGTCATTTGTTGAGTATACTCTGACCTTTCAAATGCTTTAAACTCTCTTGGTCGGTATGGATAACAAACTTTTTAGACAATAAGTAATGTTGCCATGTCTCCAATGCCCTTACCAAGGCGTACATCTCCTTGTCATATGTCAGGTAGTTAAGTGTTGCGCCACTAAATTTTTCACTAAAATATACAATTGGCTTTCCCTCTTGTATAAGTACAACACTCATTCCCACTCTAGAAGCATTGCATTCAATCTCAAATGTTTTATCAAATTTAGGCAAAATAAAAACAGATGCAGAAATTAATTTAGATTTCAGCATGTTAATGTTAGTGTAGATGTTCCCTATGGCCATTCATGTATATAGATATTGTATATTTATCCCCATGGCTATGAAATATTCATTTGGATCAAAGTGTTTGTTTATTTGAATATTTACCCTTAGTACAATGTTAGATAAGTTTATTATCAAGTGTTGATAATATGAGTGACAAACTTATTTAGTACATGTACTATAGATTTTCGTAGTCATAGGATTAATATATGGGTAGTATTAATCCAAAGACTATCACCTCTGTCTATTTTCCTTGATCGGTATGTGATATCGATAGTGGGAGGTAGTGAGTCTCATGCTACTTGATATGAGATATCAGAATAGACAT
>CATIWO010919019.1:0-14171 GCA_949673435.1 Macaranga tanarius | reverse complement strand
TTTTAAACATCTCAGGGGTCCATTTTAGCATAAATAAGTTTAAAAACTCAAACTTCGATCAAAATATAAAATTATATATAAAATTAAAAACTAGAAATTTAATAACTTTACTTACCAAAATCTCTTGCTTAGATCCTTGAACTTTGAAATACGAAACCTTGGATTGAGTATTTGTAAATTTGAAGAAAGAAAAAAAAAAGAAAATAAAATTGAAAAGAAATGAAGAAGGGAAGAAATGGCGCAGAGGAAAGGAAGAAAGAAAGAAAACGCGTGAAAATGAAGCTGGAGCTTCCTTTTCTTTTTTTAATATCATTTTGGCAAATATCCGTTTTAGTCCCTCTTTGACAAATATCCATTTCAGTCCCCCCAAATTTTTAAAAATTACCAAAAAGGTTCTCAAACTTATTTCTATTACAAATAAGTCCATAAATCTATATATATAAATTAAATAATTTCTGGAGCAGAATGTTACACGTTTGTAATGACCTTAAGAAGTTCGTTTGTTTTGAACCTTTAGAGGTTCGTATGTAATGACCTTAAAATGTTCGTTTGTTTTTGCTCTTTATTTTGTATACTTAGGACTATCAAGTCTCCCCCAATAGTGTCGAATATTTATGTTCGACAAACTGTGAGGCTCTGAGTGATGGTGTTTGAAAGCTTCAACATTTTTTGCCTTACTAATCAAGCAAACATATACTTTTTATAGGCTATGCTTTTGATGGTTAAGGCATCCGATATGTCCAGATGTTTGGATTATTTCATTAATCATGCGATATGTAGACCTAATAAGGCACTTGGAGCGTCCGAGTGCTCGAATTTATTTTCGCTAATCAAGCGACATGCAGGCCTAATGAGGCACTTGGAGTATCCGGGTGTTCAGATTTAGCCTTCCGAGTTTTATCAAAACTCATTCCTTGTCGATGTTGGCTTTGTGACTTTTTATCCCCGCTCATGAATTTGCCATTTTAGGCTTTGAGCTTTTATCAAAGCTTGAGTGTTGTCATATTGATTGCTTTGGCTTATTGATATACTTTTAACCTATGAGAATTTATAACAATATTTGCCTTTCTTGGCAATTTATTGATACACTTCCTTCATACTAATTTACAGAAAAGCATACCTTAGAGATGACGAGAATCACTCATAGGCAGTCTTTATATTGTTTGACAATTCATGTCAACATAATCTCAAATAATGATAATATATATGCAATATGTTTATTTATTTATGTTTTATTTTTACGTATAGTGATACATAATCATTTGATTGTCATTAAGCATACAAATGAAAATTTGAAATAAGAGTTAAATAATTCTTTCGTACCTTAATACTCTTCGCTTCTTTATCCAATATTTTCTTGAATTTTGAAACGACATTATGTGAAAATCTTCTACTTATGGACATTGAGAGTTTAGGGAGTAACTTATTACTCCTAAAAATCTCTGCAACTACTTCTTTAATGGAATTATATCCTGATGTCCTATTAGCTTTGTAAGCACATGCGGCTGTAAGGATATTTCTCCATTTTCAATTATCCATCTGAGGAAATCAATCCTCTGCTTATTGAATTCTGTCTTTCGTTCTGAGAGTGTGATTCCTAAATCTTGAAGACATATGGCAACCTTCTCTAGTTGTTCAAGATGATCTTCCTGTGTTTTATTGATTTAGTATAACGTAATTGATCATCATTCTCATCTCACCATATTTTTGGTTCTCCGTGGTTGTTGACTGTGAATGTTGGAAAACTCCATTCACTATTGGTTGGTTGAATGAGATTCTTCTGTGACAGTTTAGGAATCTGTTCCTAAAATGCCTTCAGTTCTTCTTCATACATTGTTTTGCCCTAAGCTTAATCAGTATTTTAAGCTTTTTGGCTTTGAGTTCCTCGACTGGTAACAATTCGATGTTGTATCTTACTGTATTCCTTTCTGCCCTCTTGTTCCTTAGATTATTTTACATATGCTAATCACCCTTTAATGACAAAACCAGGGCCTCAACTACAATGTTGCGAGTGGCTTTCATCAGAAACCTCAGGCTTATTTTGTGACCATACGGGAGCCCATACAATAGTATCACCGCCCTGGCCTTTTTCAAGTTCTTCATTATTCTATGAGGATGGTGAGATCTTCCTAACAGTAAATGTTCTTTTCAATACTTTTCATTCTCTATGTTCAACATTTATACCAAGATCCCAGCCAATGTGCGTCGGCCCACTCAGCTCCAAGACTTGATCGATGACATCGATCACAACATTAAGTATCCTGGGGTAGGAGGATTACTCTGATGGATAGGTTACGATGGTATGCAACAGCAGGATACATTGAGTCAGTTTTATGTGTATTTGTTAGATTTTCAGGCTCCATGGACTTTTATCATGCTTAAGCTTAAGAACGGGCTTGAGTGTTGGGCCTTGTACTAGCCGGGTTTGAATTTGATTTCTCCAACTAGGCCTCCAAAATAAGAGATTGGGTTTCATCATGGGCTTGCCTACCACCAAAATGGCCTTAGCCATTTGGTTGATGGCTCTCCCTTAATTTTAAGCCTCTTATATTTTCTTCTTCTTTTTAATATGGGATTGTTCCCACTTTTCATTGTCCAACACTCCCCCTCAAGTGCAACTAGGCTTCACTCTTTTTCTTTGGACCAGTTGTCACTTGCACCTCAAGCTTTCAAATTTTACTAGTTTAGACCTGGCTTCTTTGGCTCTGTGGTCTCCTCCAGTCTTCAAATTTTTCCATTGGCCTTTTTCAAATCTCCAAGTGCAACCTTTTTTTTTGGGTTGTCTACTTGGGCTTTCACACATGGGCCTCCTCCTCTAGGATCTTTTTGGCCTGTTAGGGCACTGTGGGCTCAGATACCATGTTAGATTTTTGGGCTCTATGGACTTTTATCATGCTTAAGCTTAAGAACGGGCTTGAGTGTTGGGCCTTGCATCAGCCGGTTTTGAATTTAATTTCTCCAACTGGGCCTCCAAAATAAGAGATTGGACTTCATCATGGGCTTGCCTACCACCAAAATGGCCTTAGCCATTTGGTTGATGCCTCCCCCTTAATTTTAAGCCTCTTATATTTTCTTCTTCTTTTCAATGTTGGATTATTCCCACTTTTCATTTTCCAACAGTATTTTTAATGTTGAGAAGCAACAAGGGTCGTCATTGCACAGAGGCTTATAATCTCGTTATGCAAGTGCAAAGCCAAAAGCAAAGAACTAGTTTTGCTATTTTTCATGTAGCTTCTGGACCTGTTTTTCACATCGGTTTTGTCACTTTTCCTGTCACCCTTGTAAATGCTTCTCATGTAGCCACCCATCTCACTGTTATATATATACATATATGTATAACTCTTTAAGTAATTTTCCTTCTTGTAAATATAATGCAACATGCCAAGAGATACGACAAGTATGTGTTTAGTCAATGTCGAGAAGCTCCTCGAGTCATGTTGAAAAATCCTAGTTGCCATTTATATGTACCAGGGTTTTTTCCTTAAATAATTGAGAGAGCGTTTGAAACGCATTGTGCTCGTGAGGGAAAGGTGATTGATGTTTGCATAGTTTGACTTGGAGAAGAATTTATTTCTGCTTAAGGTTCTAGTTTCACTTATATTTGAGAATTTGCATCAGATTGAAAAGAATTTATGTTTTCTGAAGGCTCTTCCGCATCATATTTATTGATCTTGAACTAGACTTGCTCTACATCATCTCCTATTGAAGAAGAGGATGGATGGCACTCCTGAAACTTAAAGTCATATTTTTCATGAGTTATTGGATTCTCCTTAGTTTCAGATGGAAGAACAGTTTCCTCCAAGTTGGATTTTGCATCTCCCAATTCACAAGAACCTTCAGATGGAACTGGAGTTTCCAGTACAGAGGTCAGATGTGTTTTTCTCCCTCTTTCCCGTTCCTCGTTTGTCAATTCTGGTTGTGGTGTTGGTTTAGCTGATGAAACAAACATCCAACGCTCTAACCAGTTCCAAGCAGAATTTGGTTTTGAAGGATCACACTTGATGTGGATAGGCCTCTCCTTTGGTGTCGATTCCATTAGCTGATGAGCAAACCTATTGCTTAGCAGCTTCTCAATTGAAGTGTACGTTACATTTATTTGGTTATTGAGCTCCTCGAGGTTTCTGAAATAGCCTTTTCATACTCTCTATCTATCTTGTTCTTTGTAGATGACCTCTGTTGTAACAAATGAACATGACGAGCATGAATTAGTGCTTGCATTTTGACAATGGCTTGTACACATGCCGTCGGACCAAAGAACTTGGTGACAGGCTGATCTCTTCCAGAAACTCCAGCCTTGTTTGTCACTTAAACCTTTATTCTCAAGAGGTGGAAGGGGATCATCTTCATCTTTATCAGCTGAATCGCCAGCGCATGTGATTATCTTGAAATAAGAAGCAATAGAATTTCCCATGATTTTTTTCAGTGGTTAATCAAACTATTGGTCATTAAGAAACTCCTCTGAGCAAAATTTGCACTTAATTATTTTTTTTTATCAACATGGCTACTATCTATAGCCCATCGGTAAAACTAACAAGTCTTCCATTGAAAAGCTCACAAGCCTATTGTAACAGTAATTTTTTATTCTAGGAATGGCAATTCTTTAAAAGATCTGTAATTATTTTACTTTTACCATTTCTTGTACACTTTAGCTGAATTAGGATGTGTTTATCATGATATGATGAATAGCACTTCAGAGATTGTAGAACCATCGATGATAACGGCCCTCATTATCAAATGGACTTGAGGCTATACAGTTGAGTACTTCTGCGCCACTATGATCTTGACTAGGATTCTCAAGCTTTTCAATTAAGATTTGTGTATAGAAGACATACCTAAGGTGGAAGAAATTGGTGTTGACCTTTATAGCAATGGTTTTGCTTCTTTTCCTTCTCTAAAGAATTTTAGCATTGAGGATATGAGTAAGTTGACATATTAGTCTCCGAGAAAATTTCTAAAACTGCACCAGCTTTCAATAACTAATTGATGTGCATTGGTGGATAAAGTGTCTGGCTCTTTTGCTACACTAGGAATCATGAGTATTGAAGGCCTTGTAAGTTTGCATGATATGCACTTAGAGGGCCCGATGATGCTTAAAGAATTGTCTATTGGGAATTGCAATGAGATGGCACACTTATGGCGAGACGAAACTTTAAAAATTGAAGATAGATAGTTGCAATCTCCTGGAAAATCTATCCAATGGTCTGCACAACCTGACATCACTCAGAGATTTGACCGTTTCACGTTGCAGAAAATTGGCATCTCTTATATTTTTCTATTATTAATTGCATTTGAGTATTTTCCAAAAATTTATCCCAATTGAATTGTCGAAGTTCCTGTTTCTCCTCCTTCTCAGTTCGTATGGCTCGAACTAATCAAAGGTTAAAAGGATTGTGACACAATTTGCATTGCCTCTGCATCTTCTCAATTTTCTACTTTCGGTGGCCTTTACTATGCATGAATCGATAATAAGCAGTGCTAGGTGAGAGGTAACTAGGCCCGTTATCATAAATGTTGCTAAAAATCCTCCCTAGTCCTTTGTGGTTCATAAGAATTTGTTGTTGTGTATGTTCTAATGGCATCCAAGAATGCACAAGAGTGTAACTTCTTCAAGTAAATTGTGATGATTAATTAAATTTGCCAAGGCCATGCTACGTGCAATAATGCCAATTTGTTGACGAGGGTCTCATCCGACATGAGATTATGCTTTATAGTTCCTTCAAAAACTCAATATGGAGCCCTTGATCACCTTTTTTTTTGTATGAGGCTGTTAATAGAGGTAATTGAGTGATTAGGTCTTCATAGCCGAAGCCTTTCAATAGAGAATAAAGTTGGAAAAAGTTTCCCACAGACGGCGCCAATTGATGAATATGAACTTCCCTTTTGTACCTACAAGTACAAAGAAAACTAAGATGAACTTAGGATCTTCGATCTGTAGGCTCTCCAATGTTTAAGTTAAAGAGAGTTTATTCAAGATAGATAAATTAAGAGAAATATGAGCCTATATATAGGCATAAGAGGGATATACCTAGTCCTATTTGGATTAGTATTTTATGAGTCCTACTTCATTATCAATTAGATCTCTTTATCTTTAGTGATCATTGATTTTTCATGTGGATATAAAGTCCTCTTTGGACTTGGATCTTTGGGGTTTGGGACATGATCTTTTCTTATATTTATCAGGAGTCATCGAAGAAGCATGAGATTCTTTTTTCTTTTTTTTTTGCTGGTTGTTTATTTGATTCTCTTGACCAGATTCTAACACCCCTTAGTTTATTTGTCAGACATGTGTGTTGAGAACTAAAAATCTTCTCTTCTTATTACTTATTTTTTAAAAGAGAATTTCTGGGTCTTTTTGTGTCAGAGATAATTGGCCATGCTTTGCTTGGCCTAGTTCTGTGCATAAGCAATCAGATGTATGTATAGTCTATACATGTACATAATATAAAATTAACCAATTTGGTTTAAATACTGATACCAATTACCAACAAAGGACAATGTATAGTCTATAGATTTCAGAAGCAGTAGATATATCAGGTGACTTGTGGTAGAATCTTATTGCTATGACTAATGTAATATTTTACCTTTGCTATTCTCCAACATTATACAAGTGTAAATTCAAGCTACAATCCTGAACTCAACCATCAAAGATAGAAAATTTCCATATCATAAACATGAACTAAATCACAAATTTCCTTCTTTCTTATGGTAGCTAAAATATGCAGTTGACATGTTCGCATCAAAGATGTGGCTATCCATGTTGCCAACCCTTCATAAATCATTACCCAGGATGGCAATAGTATAGCCAAATAGTAAAGCACCTGTGAGACCAAATTCCATTTCAAGATTTGGCGGTGTTAACATGTCATAACCGATGATGGATCAGCTAAAGCTTGGAATATATTCATCAATCAAGGAAAAGCATTTTTTTGCGTATGCTTCCTGGAAAAAAGTGAACCCTTTCAATGAGGCTAGGATATTCCATTTATGATAACCACCAGAATTATGTTGTGCAAAAAATTAGATAACTTAGCACAAGTCATATTGTAAAATTGCAGACTTACTCTATATGTAGAATCTTCCCACCTACCATCAGAGGGTTTATAAGGTGTATTGTGTAAATAGGTTGACAACATGCTTGCCTATGAGAATATCTAAATTAAAGTTCAATCATTCCATAGTAGAAGTCAAATGATACAGTCACAATAGCCACATAACTAATGCATAAATCATCAAACCGTAAGAAAAATTATGCTAGTAAAATGAAAAGAATGGAAATTATTGGGAAAAAAAGGGAAAAAATTATGCTATTAGTACTTTCTCAAACTAAACAAATTTGTCATCATTCTTGTAAAAATGCAAGCATAGGTGATTAGCATACCTAGATTGTTAAATTTGAGATAAGAAAGGTCCATGTGCAATTTTTCACCTCTGACATCTTTGTAATTAATTAAAGAATTCAGTTTCTGCTATACCATAATAAATAATAGAATTAAAAGGTGTATTGTGTCTTCCCAAGGTTTTCATTATCAGTAGATGCAGCCTCAGATATGGCATCACTGGATTTTGATAACTTCTATATGATCTGGAATCACCTCAACAATCTTTGAACTTCCACGGACTCCCTCGAAGGTTTCTACCGCCACTAGATCTTCAACTCCAAATTAATCTATGAATTGGGAACAATAGTAATAGAAAAAAGAAAAAGAAAAGGGAAAGTGATTTTGAGAACTGAAGGTGAAGATGAATAAGGAAAGATAAGAAATTGAAGCTAGAAAAATCGAAAGTGAAGAGGAACATGAAATGAAAAGAAAATAAATTGAAGCTAAAAAAACGGTGAGAGGAAAGTGAAAAAGTTGAAAATATTAGTAAACATTCTGATGTAGCGGAAGCTCTAATGAATTAGATAAATTATTGAATTCCGTTGATTCACAATGAATGCCGGAAGACAACCTTCTATTTCCTGTTGATTCAATTGAATTCCAGAGAAATAGGCATCAAAATCGATTACTCAAAGAAAACCGATATTTGGGAAATTCAAAATTATTTCATTCAACATAAAACTGTTCTGAAAAAAAAAATAAAAAATCTTTAAATAGAGTAACCCTAAACAATTCCAAATGAAAATAGAAAATAATAAAAAAAAATCCAAATAAAATATAAAAATACATTTTTCGAGGCCGAAACGAAAGAATTTGGCCGAAAAGCCACGGACATCACGAGCAAAGCTCGTGTGTTCTGATCCTTAGCCCGTTTCCATTGAAATTGGGCTCTGAATTCATAAAAATCCGAAACTCCAAAGTTGTCCGAAATTACAAAAATGCCACTACCGTAAATTTTCATATTTTTTAAAAAAATCCAAGGCTTGTTCATCCGCATCATTCTCCCCAGGGTAGAGAAAATTTGTCCTCAAATTACCTGTATCATCATCATCAGAAGAATCACCATGAAAAGGAATCAAATGCTTCATATTAAACACATCAGCTGTTCGAACATGACTATGCAACTTAAGGCAATAAGTATTAGGATTAATCTTCTCCATAATCTCAACAGGCCCAATCTTCTTGGCAGACAATTTGTTATACTCCCCAGCTGGAAAATGATCCTTAGTAAGGACTTCCCACACAAAGTCCCCCACATTAAACTCCAAATGTCTGCGTTTCTGGTCAACAACCTGTTTATACTTGGCATTGGAATGAGACAGGTTATCATGGACTGTCCTGTGAACCTCCTGCAAACCTGTGACAAAATCAGTAGCTTTCCCATGAACCTTAGTCCTACTGGGCAATGTCAGCAAATCCAAAGGACCTCGTAGCTGAGCCAAATAAACCACCTGGAATGGACTGAAACCAATACTGTGGTTCACTGCATGGTTATGGGCGAACTCAGCTTGACATAGCCATTGATCCCAGCTCTTGACATGATCTCCAACCAAACAACGAAGCATATTTCCAAGTGACCTGTTCACAACCTCAGTCTGTCCATCCGTCTGAGGATGATAAGCACTGCTGAAATTCAATTGAGTATTAACCATCTTCCACAAGCTTCGCCAAAAATGACTGAGAAATCTCGTGTATCTGTCTGAGACAATGGATGCAGGTAATCCATGAAGGTGATACACATCACGAAAAAATAATTGTGCCATATTTACAGCATCTGTAGTCTTCTTATAAGGCACAAAATGAACCATCGTAGAAAATCTATCAACCACAACAAAGATGGAATCATTACCTTGCTGTGTTCGTGGTAGCCCCAACATAAAATCCATACTGATATCAGTCCAGGGCTGAGTAGGAACCGGTAAAGGCATGTACAAACCTGCATTAGTTGCTGCTCCCTTAGAAACCTGACAGACTTTGCACTGCTGCACATATTTTTCAACCTCCTTGCGCATTGTAGGCCAAAAACACAAAGACTGAACCAATTGCAAAGTCCTATCTCTGCCCACATAACCCTCCCCATATAACTCTTGAATGATTTGCAAGCGAAGGCTACAAGCTGGAATGCACAACTGATTTCCCTTGAACATTTTTCCTTTATGAAACAAAAAGTTTGTCCTATGACCAACCTGCACATCTTGCAGTATTAAGAAAAATAAGGATCAGTAATCAATAACTCATAAAAAGAATCGAAACCAGGTACCTCAACCCTCATTTGCACTAACAAATTACTCCGACGACTCAGTGCATCTGCCACCCGATTAGTAATGCCAGCCTTATATTTCACAATATAAGTAAATCTCTCTAGATACGCAACCCACCATGCATATTTTGGAGACACCTTATCTTGCCTATGTAAGTTCCTCAATGAATCATGATCAGTGTACAAAATAAATTCCCTATGAAACAAATAATGTCTCCAATGTCTAACTACCTGCACTACTGCAGAGAACTTTACATCATAAGTGCTACAATTTAGTTTAAAACCTGACAGCTTCTCACTAAAAATTGCTACTGGTCTACCATTCTGACTCAACACTGCCCCAATTCCCACACGAGATGCATCAGTATGGAGCTTAAAAGGCTGTGAGAAATCAGGTAACACCAAAATTGGAGCCATTATAAGTCGATCCTTAATCAACTGAAAAGTTGACTCTGCCTCATCAGTCCAAGAAAATCGGCTACCCTTAATGCAATCAGTGATAGGAGCCATAATACTGCTGAAGTGTAGAATGAAACGCCTATAAAATGATGTCAGGCCATGAAAACTTCGCACCTCAATAAGGTTCTTTAGTATAGGCCATTGTCTCACCGCTTCCACCTTAGCCTCATCAACTTGCAACCTGTCACCTGAAATAATATAACCTAAGAAAAGCACCTGACAGGCCATAAACACACACTTCTTTATTGCTGCATAAAATTTTTCCTTACGCAGCACACTTAAGACTTCTCTAATATGTTGCATATGTTCTTCCTTGTTAACACTATATATCAATATGTCATCGAAATAAACAACAACAAACCTACTAATAAATGGCCTTAATAACTGGTTCATCACCCTCATAAAGGTACTAGGGGCGTTAGACAACCCGAAAGGCATCATAAGCCACTCATACAAGCCCTCTCTAGTCTTGAAGGCCATTTTCCATTCATCCCCAGGCCTAACACGAATATGATAGTACCCACTCTTCAAATCCAGCTTTGTAAACACAGTCGAGCCACTAATTTGATCAAGCAAATCATCTAAACGAGGAATGGGAAATCTGTACCTGACAGTTATTTTATTGATGGCTCTGCTGTCCACAAACATGCGCCAAGAACTATTTTTTTATCTCAAGAGAGCAGGCACAGCGCAGGGACTTAAACTCTCCCTAATCTACCCCTTAGCTAGCAAATTAGTGGCTGACACTGATACAGGATCAAACAACTTAACAGTATCCTGAATTTACAAACGCAGCCCTCCAATGTAATGTGACACCAACTGATCCTCTATTTCCTGAATCTCATTCCTAGCAATTAATTGGTAGAATTCAGTGGTATATTCATCCACCGAACGGGCACCTTGTTTCAAATTCTGCAGCCTTTGGTACATCAATCTTTAAAAATTGTAAAGCAGAAAGGCAGACCTCATATGTTTCTTCATCTTCTCCTAAGTGGTAATTTTCAATTTGCCCAGTCTATTCCGGGTCAACATCAGCTGCTGCCACCATGTTATTGCCCTACCCCTTAATCTAGTGGCTATTAGGGGCACCCGCTTATCCTCTGGCACTCCCTTAAACTCTATGATTTCTTCAACAGTCGCTAACCAATCTAAAAAGTCTTCAGGTTGTAGACCACCATGGAATTCGGGAATTTCAGTTCGCATCCCTGTCTCCTAACACCTTCGATCTTCCTTTGCACCCACTATGCGCCGTCCACGAAGGGCCTCCTCCTCATAGAACTTGCCCTCTTCCTTACCAATGCTTCCAGCATCATATGCCTGTTCATGGTTGTGGTGGCCTCTATTCTGGTTTTCCATAAGCGCAGCCATTTGTTCCATCATCTGGTCAAATCGTTCATCCATCCTCTAATTGATCCGTTGTTCCATCTCACGATCATAAACCTCCTTAATACGTTGTTGTCTTCTAGGCGGCATAACCGCTCTGATACCAACTGATGTAGCGGAAGCTCTAATGAATTAGATAAATTATTGAATTCTGTTGATTTATAATAAATACCGGAAGACAACCTTCTATTTCCTGTTGATTCAATTGAATTCTAGAGAAATAGGCATCAAAATCGATTACTCAAAGAAAACTGCTATTTGGGAAATTCGAAATTATTTCATTCAACATAAAACTGTTCTGAAAAAAAAAACCCCTTAAATAGAGTAACCCTAAACAATTCCAAACGAAAATAGGAAATAATAAAAAAATCCAAATAAAACACAAAAACACATTTTTCGATGCCAAAACGAAGGAATCTGATCCTTGGCCCGTTTCCAATGAAATTGGGCTCTGAATTCGCAAAAATTTGAAACTCCAAAATTGCTCGAAATTATAAAAATATCACTACTGCAAATTTTCATATTTTTTCCAAAAATCCAAAGCTTGTTCATCCGCATCACATTTATACCTTGAGTAACATAGGGAAAAAACATAAACGGAAACTACAACAAAGAAAAGGAAGACATCAAACTGAAGGTGCGTTAGAATATTAGCAAGCCATGTGTCAAAATTTTAGACTACCAACATGTAGTGCTTAGCTTTATAATATACTAGCCAAATGCCTGTGAGCTAATTTCTAGAAATGAATTCTTGAACTAATAATTATAAATCCATAGTGGTATTTTTTGTTTAAAAGAATAATATACTAGAGATCTTTTTTTTTTTTATGTATTCTCTATAAAACATAACAAAGATACAATCTACAATTAAGCTGAAAAAGAGGCTTTCAGAAAGCAATATATAAATCAATGTTGAGTAGTAGGTTTTGAATCTTGCCCATCAGGCCTGACTCCAGTTTGCTTTTCATCAACATAAGCCAGCTTTGCCCATGCAATCACAGCAACAAGCTAAAATGAGAACGTTGGGGCCTGCCGCCGGTAAGGATCAGAAAATGAGGATGGGAAATTTAAAAATGCAGGAACTGATATCCATGCAGGCAGCTAATCAGGCGTAAGCATTATCCTCCAAGAACCTGTATAAGAACTTTTCTTGTGGTGAAAAACAGGTTGAGCAAGGACAGCAGTTACCCTCTAAACAAAAGAATGAGCAAAAGCCTCCACCACAGCCCCTTGGCATCCGGCAACTAATGCCTATTAATGTCATAAGACCTATTTAGGCACCGCAGGCTCAACCAAAGCATCCAAAACATGGCCAACAACCAGCTTGCAATGGCTGCATAGTTGCAAGCAAGGCAGGCATTGGCAATTGCATGCAATATTGACAAACACAAATTTAATGGCATAGCTAATTCCACTCATGCAGTCAAGGGGATGCTCAGCAAAAGATCAATGAAAGCATTATAGGTGCGCAGGCTTCACCTGTTCCTATGTGTCAAAACTTCAAGTTGCTTCTCCACATGTTACTAGTAGAGTTCTCCACATGCTAGCATAAGATGAGGGTGGTTCATTAAGATTTTCACTTAAAAAAACTTAAAAATCAGAACTCATAAAGTACCTTCTTCATCTAAAAACACACATTTTTCAATTCATCATGACAGCCAAAACCAAAACATACTATTATAAGATTTAACCAAAAATAAATGTGGGTATGGATTAAATTAGCCTATCATAGACGAGCTTCAAAGTATTCGTTAAGCCATTACTACATCCTTACCCTTAGAATTCGTCATTGTCAGCAGCAGGTATCTGTACCACCAAGAAAGGCTTATATTAAATTGAGCAATTCAGCACCCCTTGTTAGGACAGTCCTAAAATTTCAAAAATTCAATTCAATTCTATTCTATTTACTCAAATCTTTATTTTGAAGATACACAGTTGCTTAAATTCATTTCCTTCAACTTGAAAACTATAAACTATTTAAAAAAGTATCATGCTCTTGCAACATCAAGTTTCAAAATTTAAAAAGAAATTTCATTCATTGCTTCAAAAAAAAAAAAGGAAATCAAAAAATGACACCTGGCCATTTATTATAAGATTTCGGCAATCCAAAATGTGCTGTTGAATTAGAGGTGTGAGGTCAAGGCCTTTTAAAATGGATTTCATATTCTGAAAACCAGAGATGGAGAGATGGGTGAGGGAAGTGGGTAAAAGAAGTAGCTCGCCATCATTATATTTATGATCTGAAAATGAATCTAACATTTATGTACTTGGATGTCTGCTGCGAAGTCCCCAATCTGACTTAGGCTGTTTTAGATCACATCAAACCCTATCAAACATGCAAACTTGATGATACTGTAAGTTCTCCTATTCTGCATTGTAGTGGGTATTAAACTCCGCAGGTCACTGAACTTTCATTAAATTTCAAGAAGGATACCCAATTTCAATTTGTTTCTTTTTAATGACTGAATTTTGATTAAATTTGAAAATGGATATTCAATTTCTAAATTGGTCCCTAACATTTTGCCTAAATTTTACATTGGCCCTTATAGTTTTTTTTTATCCAAATTGGTTTATGGAACCGGACCGGAACCGTTCAGGGCCGGTTCAAAACCGGCCGGTTCCGATTCTGAACCAGATTTAAATTTTTATTATTTTTTAGTTTTTTTATTATATTTAAATATTTTAAAATA
>CATIWO010919017.1:0-15382 GCA_949673435.1 Macaranga tanarius | reverse complement strand
TACAGAAACATTGAGAGAGAAAAGAAAAACCCTAGATTCGCTTTTTGAGAAAAACGAATTTGAACTAGCATTCAACAAGATCGTTGGTTTTGTTTGTTCGTGTGTGGATACTTGTAGAGGGTGGTCATTTTTTAGAAAGGCAGCACCTTTGAAGATCCGAATAAACCAAGACATAGTACTTGAAGGCTTGACGAATCGATCTACAAGAGGTAAGTTTCGTTTATCCTTCCTTTGGTTTTTATGAAACGCATGTGATCCTTGGTGGGTTAAGGGTTATAAAATTTTAATTTTCGCTGCGTTCATATTCCAATACGATTGGGATATTCTGCCCGTAACCCAACAGTGATAAGATCTATGGGCTTGGAAATGTATTGTGTTTGATGCAAAGATTGCATGCAATGAAAAATTTTAAATTTCGCATTTTCATTGTCTCACTTTCACACTTTCCTTCATTTGGATAGGGTTGAAACATGATTCAATCATAGAGAAAGAAATTTTGATGGTGGTGCTATACAAGGCCTATGATTGTCTGTGTTTTCACAAAGTGGAAAACCTTTAGGTAAAGGAAAGATAAAAGAATTAAGTTTTCAAGATTGAAAATGAGCTGAACTTTATATTTTAAGAAAGTGTAATGAAGTTCATCCTTTTATGGAGTAAATTATATTTTCCTAATCAAAGACAATTGTTTATATTTTTACTACGTTTATACTATAATTTTTATATTAACTAATGTATTTCAAAGAGTATGAAAGTGTTAACCATGCATAAGATGTTGATTTTGTTAAATGGTTTGAAAGCAAAGTAAGTAAATGAAAAATATAGCATTATAAATTATTAATAGAAGTTTATTAACTTGCTAAATTAATTTATTTTCTTTTGTCTTTGATAGAAAACAAATCTTTAGAATGGAGCTGATGGAAGAGTAAGCAAATAACTCTTACTTTTAGCATAAGGACCAATTATGAGAGTGACTTATTATAATGGCTACATTGTTAATGGATTTAGGTTTCAATAGAAAAACATAGCTTAAAACATCTAACACAAAATAATGGAGTATTTGTGAAAGGAGATATCGATAGTGGGGAGAAAGAATATTTTGGCTTATTAAAAGAAATTATTGAGTTAGAATATATGGAAAATAATAAGGTAGTACTCTTTTGATGTGCTTGGTATGATGTATATGATGAGAAAAGAGGTATAAAAAAGGAAAATAATGGGCTAATCATTACAAATATCACTCAATTTTTACAAACTGATGAACCATTTATCTTAATAAGTCAAGTTGTACAAGTATATTATCTGATGGATAAACTAAATTCAAATTGGTGAATAGTAGTGAAAAAACTATGCCACACAACTTCTATGATATGCCTTTGAATATGGAGAATGATGATGATGAGTTGTGTTGGTCTACTATGAAGGCTTCTTCGAGTGAGAAATCTGATTATCACTTTGTTGAGGTTAATAATGTGAGCTATCCATCAGTAAGGGTAGATATAGAACCAGAAATTGTTGACCAAAGTAGTATTGACAAATATAAAAGTTGATAATAAAAAATTAACTAAAGAAGAAGAGAAGTACGAAGAGGAAATGGAAGAGGATGGGGAGGAAGATGAATTGGAAGAGAAGGATAAAGAGAAAAAAGAAGACGAAACAAAAGAAGAATAATGTTATTAAGCTTTTAAATCAATTGTGGATTGGAATTTTATGGTAATCATACCTGTACCATTATGTGCTTTTTTATAATATGAACCTTACTTCTATATTTTTAATTTCTATTTTGTAGTTTTTATTTTAAATTAACTTCACTTTTTTCTTATTTTTTCGTATATTTTGGTTATTAAAAAAACCTGTTATTATGTCTTTTCTATTTTTTATATTTTGAGCATCAATTAAATTCTCCAATATTTTCAAATATTTATATTTTTTTACTTGAATATATGCAGGTTTAATGGCTGATGCAGTAATATCTTCAAATGTAGAAGGTGGCCCTTCAGTATCAACTGAGGAAAATGTAGGTATATGCTATTAATATATTTTTATGACTAGTGATTGCAACATTAGGTGCTCATTTAAACTACATGTTTTTTCTTATAATATATAAATTGCTCTTTTAGTATTGAAAGCTAAAAGAGGAAAGACTTAAAGTACAAAATGGAAAAGGCACCACTACAGATAGAGATACCTCCATGTTTGCAATGAGCTGTTAGAGTGAATGCACAACAGTTCATTATTGAAACAAGCTATATTGTTAAGCAATGTTGCCCCTTTAATGTCACAAATTGGGCTGACATAAATGAAGATATTAAAAAGAAGATTTTTGAAGCAGTTAAGGTTAATTCCTCAATTTCGTTATGACTTTTTTTTATAAAATATTATAGTTTATATGAAATTATATTACTTGTAACACTTTTTTCTTAATGTCATTTTATTACATTATTGAAGAAAATGTATGTGCTTCTAAATGATTTTTTTTGTTGATCGTGCTGTGAGGAGGATACTTATAAGAAGATTCAGAGATTGGTGATACCAGTTAAGAAGAAATTATTATCGAAAATATAAAACAGATAAAGAAAGATTAAGTCATTATCCTTCTGAAGTTGAATATGAGCAATGGAAATGGCTAGAAGAATAGCATTAGGGTACCCAAAAATTTCGAGTAAGTGCAAGTAGAACTTGACTACATCTAATTTTGATTCATGTATATGAATTTAATTGTTGTTATGCTTGACAATTTTAAAATTTTGTATCAAATGAAGCATGTAAGTGAAATAAATATTAGGAATAGAGGCAACCAAAAGATGCTTGCTTGTGTGGGCACAAAATTCATTACAAGAATTGCATATGAAATGGTATTTATCACTCCATAAAATATTTAAATAGCTATTTGTTAATTTTTTCTAACAATTTTTTTATATTCATTTATTATTGACTACATGTAAATGTTATTTCTCATTTGATAGCGAAGTGCTCCACCAGCAAAAGAAAATATGCAAGTGAATGTTCAACAACCAAAATATTTAAGGCTTTTTGAGAAGCAAAGAAGGAGAAAAAATGGTAATTGGGTAGACAAAGAGGCTGAGGATGCATATAAGAAACTCTTGGATTTACACAATGCACAGGTGGAGCAACATGGAGTTGATAATCTTACAACATTTGAGGCTTACACAATAATTTTTAGTCATAAATCAGGGTACCAAAGAGGTATAGGAGAAGGGCCTCCACCTTTCAAAAGTGGTACTTTTGGTAGGCAACATCCTTTAGATGATATACTTGATGAAAATAACATCAATGTATGAATCCAGACTGAAGGGGAAAGATAAGTTGTAGAGATTTCAACAAAAAAAGAAATTGAATTTAATGAGAAGTTATAAGCTAAATTAGATGCACTTGATAAACGAAAAGAAGACAAACTTCAAAAAAAGTTGCATGATGAGTTAGAGAACAAGTTGCGTAAAGAACTACAATATCAAATCCAAATTCAGATGCGCTCATTGATTAAGAAAGAGCTTACCTTCATTCAAGATTCTCAAAATACAATTAGTTTTTACTTCTTCCATTTTCTTTAATGTTTTTTCTTTTTTCTTTTTAATACTATTCATATGTTATAATACATATTGTAGAATGCAAAGCAAACTTCAAATCATATAAAGAATATTAAGACAAAGGGTTCTAATCCAGTGAAAACTGAAGATGTACGATTTAGTTACTATTTATGGTTTTAAAACTTGCTTATACATCATACATATTTGTCTGTACCTAAAAAAATTATCTTTTTTTATTGGGGTTTTGATATATATTTATATTTTTGCAATATTATTATAGGTTGAGTACAATTGTTCAATTTGTCAAATGAAAATTTAAGATGCATCAGCTTATATGACACACATTCATGGAAACCAACATATGCAGTTTTACATATTTATGTTGATTTGAGTTATGCAAATTTATTGGACTAAAAGTATGTTCATTTTCTTTTCAAATCAAAAAGCTATTGATGCCATAACTACTATTAAAAAAGCAACTAAAAAAAGGTATATTTACACAATTCTAAAGTGTCTAATCTCTATATAAAATTTAAGAATGACATAAATATTTGAATATTTTTCAGAAAAATAAAAGCAGGAATATAAAATTCAGAGATCTTAAATTTTGGATAAATTTAGCTTCAGTCTTAACTGAAGGATTTTTATTATTATCATAGGTATATTTTATTCTTTATGACCTTATTACTGATTCCAAGTGACATGTGTGGATTGTTTGTTATGTTTTTATCATATGTGTTATTTAATTATAAAATCTTGATAAATATGGATTGCTTTTTATTGAATGATGTTATATATTATTATTGTTTTCCATTGTGTTTTACTTGTGTTGGTCACAAGTACCTATAGTATAGTCACATTTATGCCATTTTCTATTTTAATTAAGTTTCTTATGACCTCTCTATATATGATTGCTAAGAGAAGGGCTGTTGGTTGAGGTCATTGTTGTTGCTATGTTTGAAAGTTTTTGTGACATTCTAACCTAGGTCCTTATTTAATTATAATAAGCAATAGGATTAGCAATAAGTTTAAGGGCCTTTTTAGTTATTTTAAAAATAGGAGGACTAAAATGGATATTTGTTAAAAAAAGAAAAGAAAAGGAAAGCTTACCATCTTCTTCCTTTTTCTGTGAGTTTTTTCTTCTTTACTATGCTTTTCTTTCTTCATTTGTCTTTACCATTTCTTTTCCTTTCTTTTCCTCTAATTCTTTGTTCAACATTTAAAGAGTAATTTTAAAGTTTCTTTTTGCAAATTCAAGGATATATACAAGAGTTTTTGGTAAGTAAAATTAATTTGTTTCAAGTTTTTGAATTTTGAATAGAATTGATATTTTGATTGAATTTTTGAGTTTTAAGCTTGTTTATGCTAACACAGACCCCCTATGATGTTTAGAATAGTGTTTGAGATTGAATTAGGTTGAATTTGAGCATTTTTGGTTGAAATAGAGTGATTGTTTGCATTCTGGACCGCTAAGATGCCTCAACACTGAGCAGGAGCCTCAGCAGCACTGAGGAGGCACCTTAGTGCAGTAAGGTGGCACCTCAGTGCACTGAGGAGGTGCCTCAGCACTGAGGAGGTGCCTCAGTCAGTGCACTGGGGAGGCAACTCAGTGGCTCTTTTGAGCCCCGAAACCCTAACCGGAGCCTTTTTTTTGGGTCATATGTCATATTTTTTAGCTGTAGATCATTTAAATTGAGTAGAATTAAGGTTATAAAATAGTGTTCTTTTGATTTTGCTTCTAAATATTAGGAGGAACCTCAGCCCCAGCCGTACAGCATAACTCAGCCCCTCTCAGCTAGAATTGTCAGTTATCTTATCAGATGAGTGGATATTAGTATAACACTAGTTTTGAATCTATAATATGTATTTATATTTATGATTCATAAATGATTGATGTTTACAGATTTCTTATACACTATTTACAATTATGTATTTTCTAGTTATTCGGAACCATATAGTGTTAAATTTATTTTGAGCTATAAACATGAGAATTTCATTTCTGAAGCATTTGTTTTATGAGATACACCCAGAAAGGTACTTATGAAATCTCACCTTGAATGTCGGGTGCAAATAAAATAAAATATATTGCATACTGGCATTGTCTCTACGCATGCGTATGATAAGGATTTTGCACTTTGGGTAGCCAAATGAGACATTCAACTCCCAGAGTTGCAGGGATTTATAGGTTACCACTTGAGTGTACATTGGCATATATATATATGTATATTTATTTATATATATTGATCTTTGATGATTTTGTCTATGATTTCCTTGATTTATTTCAAGCCATGTTAAAGGATTCTGAGGAAAGTACATGGATATTTTGTATTTATAATAGAGAATGTTGGATAAAAAGTGTTTATTTAAATACTGAAGCTGTTTTCCATTTCATGGATAGAACTTTATTGATTAAAGATGAATTTTTGTATCATGTTATATGATATATATTAATGTTTTCTATAGTTATACTTATATTCTCTCACTGAATAGTTGTACTCATCCACCCATTTAAACCATTTCAGATTCCTTTTTAGTGGTTCCGTAGATCCTTGTATAGCGTATTTTTGAGTGCCTTTGTTATGAGCACTAGAGGAGGTTGAGCCAACAAACTATTGCTATTCAGAAATAGAACTTTTGCTTAGAGAAGCCTTAGAGGCTTATGTACAGTTGTTTAATGGATATTGTAAATTGTATCTTCTTTTTTATCTTAAGTAGATGTGCCAGCTGCTTTTATGGACCTTATGAATAGAGTGTTTCAACTATACTTAGATAAATTTGTTATTGTATTCATATATGACATCTTGGTGTACTCAGGTAGGAAAGAAGCTCACGAGAAACATTTGAGAATTGTCTTGCAGATTTTAAGGGATAAGCAATTGTATGCCAAATTTAGTAAGTGTGAATTTTGGCTTGATAGAGTAGTTTTCTTGGGACATGTTATTTCTGCAGAAGGAGTTCTTGTGGATCCTTAGAAGATCGAAGTAGTGGTTAATTTGGAGCCACCGAAAAATCCTACGGAAGTTAAGAGTTTTTTAGGGTTAGCAGGATATTATCGTCACTTTGTTTAGGATTTCTCTATTATTGCATCACCTATGACAAAATTGCTTAGGAAGAATATTAAGTTTGAATGGACTAGTGAATTCCAAGAAAGCTTCAAAAAACTTAAGGCCTGTTTAACATCAGCACCTGTTCTTACTCTTCCTTGTAGTAATGGAGGTTACGTGGTGTATAGTGATGCTTCGAGAAAAGGGTTAGGTTATATGGAAAGGTGATAGCTTATGTATCTAGACAACTTCAACCTTATGAATTGAATTACCCAACTTATGACTTGGAATTGGCAGCAGTCATTTTTGCCTTAAAGGTTTGGAGGCTTTATCTGTACGGAGAGTCGGGCTAAATATACATCGATCATAAAAGTTTAAAGTATCTGCTCTCTCAAAAGGAGTTGAATCTACTGCAGAGGCAATGGATTAAACTACTTAAGGATTATGACTGCACTATTGAATATCATCCTGGTAAAGATAATAAAGTAGCGGATGCACTCAATCAAAGGTCTTATAGCAGTTTAGCTCATATAAAAGCTGCAAAACTTCCTTTTCTCTTAGATTTGTGATCTTTAAGAGTAGATTTCTCATTGAGTTGTTCTGGAGCATTGTTAGCTACTCTAAGAGTGAGACCTGTATTAGTTGAAAGGGTGCAGAAAGCCCAAGTCCAAGATCAACACTTGGGAAAAATCATCAATGAAGTGAAAAACGACACTCGTACAGATTTCTCTTTCAGAGATGATGGAACTTTGATGTTTGGAACTAGATTATGCATGCCTAATGAAGAAACTTTTAAAAGGGAAATAATCAAAGAAGCTCATTGTGCAGCATATTCTGAAGGAATATGTGATTATGTAACAATCAAAAGTGTGGAATTTAAAAATTTTGAATGCATGTAACATTTGCATTAAACATAAAACACATCCATGCCCATAGGTCATATCACATGGCAAATACATAACTAAACATGCATTAAGGGCAACATTTTACATCAACTAACAACCAAGTCATGCATTCAAAACACAAGACCTAGCAACTAAGGGTTTGATAACACTTGCAAAACTCCCTAGTTAGTAGCACGCTCAATGAGCTTTAGTTGGTGTTGATCTATAAGCTCCAAGCTCCCCAAGTGTGAAGCCTCTAGCTTGAAACACACGGATTGCATGAGATGGACCTTCAAGGATGGTGAAGCTCTAATCACAAGCCTCTCCTCTCCATCCAAGGTGCTTACAAGAACCTCTCTAAGCGTGGATGTATGGAACAAGGAAGCAACCTCCAATAGATGATGGACTAGCAGTAATACAACTTTTTTACACCGATGGCTCTTAAAAGAAAGCACACAACACTTATATATATTTGAATTCTCTACACTTGAAGAAGAAGAAGAACGAAGAAGACACTCTGACTCCTTTTCTCTCTTTTGTTAGAATATCAAAATTAGCTCTCAAATGTGCAAATGGCATAAGTGTGTTGTCTCTACACTCTCCTCTAACTTAAACAAAACCAATATTATAATAATAATAATAATAATAATAATAATAATAATAATAATTATAATAATAATAATAACAACAACTTGAGTGTCTCATACTCATGTCACATACAATGCTATAGCTTGAGTGTCATATAGATAGAGTATGAGACACTCAATCTATCAAATGTATATAGCTTGAGTGTCTCACACTCAAGCTACATACATTTGATAGGTTGAGTGTCTCATACTCTATCTATATGCATGGCTTTGCTTTGCAAGTGAGTGGGTTATATTTGGTTACATGAATAACCTTAGCCTTAATATTAGTAACACTTAATGGATATGGGCTAAGGTTATGGGCATATGGGCTTCTCTACACTTAGATAAAGCCCACTCCATAATATAAGATAACTTAATGGGCTAATTTAAACTCTTTAAATAAAGCCCATGGATAAGTCCATGTCAAGTCCATCTTTATCAATATACAAGGTCCATCTTATGACCCATATAGAAATACATTAGGAGGTAAATATTAATCTAGTACTTGAAAGAATGTGTGATTATATAACAATCAAAAGTGCGGAATTTAAAAATTTTGATTGCATGCAACATTTGCATCAAACACAAAATACATCAATGCCCATAGATCATATCACATAGTAAATACATAACTAAACATGCATTAAGGACAAAATTTTACATCAACTAACAACCAAGTCATGCATTCAAAACATAAGACCTAACAACTAAGGGTTTGATTACACTTACAAAACTCTCTAGTTGGCAGCACGCTCGATGAGCTTTGGTTGGTGTTGATCTAAAAGATCCAAGCTCTTCAAGTGCGAAGCCTCTAGCTTGAAACACATGCAATGCTATAGCTTGAGGGTCTTACACTCAAGCTATATGCATTTGATAGATTGAGTGTCTCACACTCTATCTATATGCATGGCTTTGCTTTGCTTACATGAATAATCTTAGCCTTGATATTATTAACACTTAATGGATATGGGCTAAGGTTATGGGCATTTGGGCTTCTCTACACTTAGAGAAAGCCCACTCCATACCATAAGACAACTTAATGGGCTAATTTAAACTCTTTAAATAAAGCCCATGGATAAGTCGATGTCAAGTCCATCTTTATCAATAAACAAGGTCCATCTCATGGCCCATATAGAAATACATTAGGAGGCAAATATTAATCTAGTCCTTGAACTTAATATCATATATTAAATCAAGTTCCAATCAATATTTATTTAATTGTAATTAAGTCCCAATCTTTGAATTTAGATTTCGGGATATGCTAGATCCCCGCATATGCGTAAATCCAATTCAATTAATTTAATTAATTAATTAAACTTTTTAATCAATAATAAAATTAATATTGATCTTCACAAGTGCAACCTTTATGTGTATGACTTACTAGGTTTAAGTCTAAATGGCAATGGGAAATGATATTAACACTTAATATCATGGAAATACCTTTCTATACTAAATGTAAAAATCCCAATTAATCATATTTAGTTCCTATAAGTCGTGAGTGACCCCTAACATAGATGTCATGACTACCCAAATAGAAATGAATGCTATATGTAGATCCTTAAGAACCATAAAATATAATTACCGTGCACTTAATATCCCTACATTATAAAATCCCGATATTAGCTAGAGTCACAGTTTAGTCAAACCTTAATTACCTTAATCATATGACCTCATCTTAAGTTCAATTGTTGATAAAACATGACTACTACTAGAAATTCTTTTCTAGCACTGAAACTCTTTTCGGGTAAGTTGAGTTTGATCTGGCCAAGTACTTATTCATCAAGAATAACTTAGATAGCATAGGATCTTATCCTGGTTCACTCCAGGTAATGAATTCTATCTTGGCCGATCACTCATCCCTACATATAACCAACTAGAGCCACCACACGCCATATACCCACACATGGCTAGCACAAGTATGTAAGCGATAACAAACTCTAACCAACCATATATGGATGACCGTGTTGCCTCAGGTCAGAGAACTATATGCACCATTATATCCAAGATTATGATTGTTGACTTAAGTGAACATCCATGCAATCACTAATCTTACGTCACTGTTCAATCCACTCATCACATTAGTATCCACATGTCTATTCTGATATCTCATATCAAGTAGCATGAGACTTACTATCTCCCATTATTGATATCATATACCAATCAAGGGAAATAGACAGAGGTGATATTCTAGAGATTAATACTACCCAAATATTAATCCAACGACTATGGACATTTATAGTATATGTACTAAATAAGTTTGTCACTCATATTATCAACTCTTGATAATAAACTTCTCTAACATAATACTAAGAGTAAATACTTAAATAAACAAACATTTTAATTTAAATGAATATTTCATTTCCATAGAGATAAATATACAATGTCAACATATAATAATGGCCCTAGGGCACATCTACACTAACGGTAAGATTTTACAATTTACAAATTTTAAACTTGACTTTTCATGTAATGTTTCATTTGTAGAGGAAGACACAAGTAATTAGGCCGCCAAGACTAACTCCAACTTCAAGGATGTAATTACAAAGAGGTCAAGTCACTGCTAAGATTATTGCTAAGATTCCTCTAGCTAGCTTCAAGAACTTTAAAAGAGCCTCTCAGCTTGTTGGATTCATGGATTCAACTACTTTTAGTAGAGCAAATTCAAATATGACTTCACAAAATAAGAAAATCTAAAACCCATATGAATTGCTTAATGTGTTTTTTGGATAATCTTTTTTTTATTGATGTTGCTAAATTTGTAAGCAAATATTGTTGGTCAGCTTGTAGGTTCAGGATGAACCACTTTTATTTATGTTATTCTTGTATATAAATGTTGTAAAACTAAGATTATGATGACTGTTTATGAAAATATTACTTTTGGTTTCTTTATGGACAAATGCTAAATTGCTAATTTGTTATAAAATCAGTAAACTTTGCTAGTATTTTTGTTCATAAAAATTGAAAAGTTACATTTTCATGTTGTTATGCAAATAATTTGTTCATATAATTGCTAAATTCCTATTTGTTGTTAAAACGGTAACATTTGCACAAAACATAAAGGCTTTTAACATAAAGCAATTTCATTAACACATTTCATCGAACACCTCATGTGTACATCCATATAGATTATACCTAAAACTATTTAACACTATTTGGCCATATATATCTACCACTATTTACTTTAGATACATAATACAGGCCACATCAATACTGCTTCATATACACAACATAAGCACTAAGCACATCAACAAAAATAGCAATATAATTGCACAAAAAGAACACATCCCGATTGGTTTTCTTTTATTTTCACCCTCTAAAATTTCTTTTAATTTACTAATTTCTTACACAACTTTATTTAAATCACCTTATAAAGAACTTATATGTTGTTTAGCAGTACCTAACTCCATTTGTAACTCAATAGCTCTAACCCGACATTCAAGTAGTTCATCCTTCATAAAAAGCTCATTTGATGTTGAAGTGGATGCATTTGTCTTCTGGTTAATCCAGTGGAAAAGCTCATATGCTGCATGGCTTAGAAATTATGGACAACTACTAAATCATCTCCCCTTATTCTATGTAGTTGGTAAAGTTCTAATAACCATTTCTAGTCCATAATAACACTTGTTCTATTTTTTTCGATATTCTATAATAAATTATGCTTCACTGCTTATACCATACATTATAAAGCTAACAAAGTATAAGAAATTGTTAATTCTTGTGAACTTTTAATTTGGGATTTTGGATTTGATAGTTTTAATTTGAGAGCATTTTTAGGGATTTGAAGGTTTGGTTAGGGATTTTAGATTCGGGTTTTTTTTATCTATTTTAAAGGATTAATTGCTTATATAGAAGGGGGATAGAGGGAATAAAAAAAGCCACATTTGCTTCCACGTCCATAGAATTAACACCATTTTGTCAATTGTCGTTTAACTATTGACAACGTAGTAGCACAAGTCACTGAAGTGCAAAAAATAAACCATAGGCCCCCATGATACAAGAGCAAAGCCAAAAGGTACTTTTTCGTACTTTCTCCTATTATTTATTACAATTGAGTGCATTATAGATGGATTTATAGTGTTGAACACAAATTATTATAATAGCAATTTGTCGTGTTTGTTTTTGCTTATTCACCGAATCTTATAGTCATAATATGGATGAATAATTATAACATGCTAGATTAGGACATATTGGGAAAGATAGAATGAATAAACAAACTTATGATGGTGTATTGGATCAAGTACAAAATTTGAATGGCCACTTATGAATTTTGTTTACAAGAAAAAGTTATCAGAAAATCATTTAGAAACAACATATGAGTTGAATTTCATTTGCAACTTACATGCTCTGGTATTTGTAGACTAATTAGTGTTAAAACAAGGCATAAAGCCTCATATTTAATTACTTATATAAATAACTTAACTTGATATGGTCATATCTATTTAATCTCTCACAACTCTAAAGTATTATATTATTTTAAGGGCTATTTAAATAAGGTTAAGAATTAATTGGACAAGAAAATAAAAGCATTGAGGATCAATTAAGGTAGAGAGTATATATTTAAACAATTCAAAGAATTATGTAATAAAAATAAATTATGAAGTAAATCATAACTTCCAGAACATTTTAAAGAATTATATAATAAATTGGTATCGCCAAGTGAAGGAATCTAAATTTTCTTGAAATGATTAAGTCAATGATGGCATAAGTTAATCTTTTAATTAGTTATTAGGATTATGCTTTATTAACTGCATCATATGCACTTAACTATGTGCCTTTTCTATACTCCTTTTGAGTTGTGGATGGATAGAAAATCTAATTTGGATTAGTTACATCCACAAAGATTTACAATATACATTTTTTTATAATTTTCATAAATTTGGTAAATTGGGAGCATGTAAGTTTTCATTGTCATTCCTAATAATGATGAGGAGACTAAAATTTTCAAAAAGGCACTTTAGAGTTATGCAAAAAAAAAAAAAGTGAAAATCAACATTATAAGAGGAAATAGAATCTATAAGAATGAATAAAGTATGGAACTTGATTAATTTACCGTTAGGCTATAAAGCCATTGGAAATAAGTGGATTCTTAAAATAAAATATAAGGTGGATGGTTCCATTGATAGGTACAAAGCTCGATTAGTGGCGAAACATTATATTCAACAAGAGGAAACTTTTTCACATGTTATTAGGTTTACCTATATTTACCTTATCCTAACTATTTTGGTACATTTGAATTTAAAATTACATTAAATAGCGGTGAAAATAACAATTTTAAATGGAGCACTAGATGAAGAAATTTACATTAAACAATATATAGATTGTATTATTAAAGGCCAAGAGTGCAAGGTATAGAAGATCCAAAAATCCATTTATAGTAGTAAATAGTCATATGACAATTATAACTTTATGATTTTAAAATGATCGATGAGGAACATTATGTTTATGTTAAATGATTTGGTGACAAATTTGCAATTCCATGTCTTTATATTGATGATATCCTAATAGTAGAGAGTGATAAGAAGTATGTAAGGGATATTAAAAATTTATTTTTTGTAAATTTTGATATGAAAGATATGGGTGAGACTGACTACACATTGAGGGTTCAAATTAAAAAGACAATTCAAAGAAACTTTTGCCTATATCACAAGAGAATTATATCCAAAAAATTTTAAAATACTTCAATATGAGCAGTTATAAATTTTCTATATGCTTTTGTGTCTAAATATGAGGTTTTGAGTTTCACCATATATCATAACAATCTAAAAGAATAAAGACAAATAGTCATTGTATCATATTCCAATACTATTGGGAGTCGTATATATTACTGTACTTTCCCAGATATCTCTCTATTGGACTAGTTGGCCACCATCTATTAAAATCTTAGACAAGAGCATTAGAAAGTTGTTAAGAGGATTCTAAGGTATTTAAAAAAGGTACTATAAATTATCATTTATATTATTAAGGGTCAAATTTGCGTCTAATTGGGTAATTCAGATGTTGATTTGGGAGGAGACCTTGATTAAAATAAATCCACCTCTAGATAGTTTTTTTTTTACTTTATATAATGGAGTAATAACAAATAGACATATATACCCTTATCAAATAAGAAAGTTGAATTATGTTATGTGTTTAAATGCAGTGCAAAAAGATTATTTGGTTAAGGAGATTCTTTATGAATTTGGAATTTCAAAATGACTATGAAGGATTCATTACCATTCATTGTGATAATCAAGCCACAATTGCTTTCACAAAATCTATATATTTGGGCCCAATATAAATTTGGATTTTTATTTTGATTAAAAGCCCAATACATTAAGCCCAACCCATTCAAATGTGACTTAATGATTAAGTAAAGAGGAAGAAAGCTCAAGAAGAAACCAATAGAATACATTAATAGGCTATTGAGCTGAGGGTTAACCAAATGGGTGTAAGAAATTACAGAATTAATTGGGGAATTATTGCAAAACATTGAAGAACTTAGTGATTAAGCTTCTTGAAAGTTAAGGAGGACGTCTTATAAAAAGATCGAAGGACAATAGGGAACGAATCATACAATCCAATCTAATCTAAAACAATCCAAGATCAATTAAACACTATCAAATCATCAATCCAACCAATCAACGATAGTAAAAAATAGCCATTTTCTACAGCTTTCTAGTTTAAGCAAAATTTATGTTTTCTTAAGTAATTTCATGTTTTTTCTTACTTAATTTCAATTTTCTTTTACCATTTTACCAAGCTCATAGAGCATTACACCAGTAAAAATCTTAGTTTATAAATTTCTTTGTCCTGTTCATCATTTACTGCTAAAAATTATAAAACCACATTGGAAGTTAAGCAAATTATGGTAAAGGTGCTTGGGAACCCAAAACTTATCTGAAGAAGTCAAAATTTATTGAGGAAATAACTTTTCTCTGGCATGTTTGAACCCGGTTCATTAAATATTGCACTAACAATCTTTTGGCACGCTTAGTGGGACACATTTCAATGAGATGTCCAGCTTTAAAAATAGAGAAAAAACTTTTTGTGTTAGTAATCTGACCAATATGTTAGTATAGATGTGCCCTAGGGCCATTATTGTATATAGACATTGTATATTTATTGCTTTGGCAATAAAATATTCATTTAAATCAAAGTATTTGTTTATTTGAGTATTTACCCTTAGTATTATGTTGAATGAGTTTATTATCAAGAGTTGATAATATGAGTGACAAACTCATTTGGTACATATGCTATAAATGTTCATAGTCATTGGATTAAAATATGGGTACTATTAATCC
>CATIWO010918896.1:0-13488 GCA_949673435.1 Macaranga tanarius | reverse complement strand
GTCTTCCTTGCCAACCTTGTGTTTCAAGCTAGAGGCTTCACACTTGGGGAGCTCAAGCTTGTATATCACCAACAACCAAAGCTTTTCGAGCGTGCTACCAACTAAGGAGTCTTGTAAGTGTTACAATATCTCTTAGTTGTTAGGTCTTCTTCTTGAAAGCATGATTTGGTTGCTATGTTATTGATATATTGTTCATTATGCATTTTTAGCTATGTAAGAGTGCATATGATATGATCTATAGAGTATGGAAATGTAATGTGTTGATGCAAATGTTGCATGCAATGAAAAAATTTTAAATTTCGCACTTTCATTGTTTAACTACACATACTTTCCTTCAATAAAGAGGCGCACACCTTTGCGTCTATGAACTATATTTTTTAAAATTTGAAACAAAGAGGCGTGTGTCGCTGCTTCTGATTTTTTTTTGCAGAAATGAGTTTCCGCAAAATCCAAACGACAGGTACCAAATTTTCCAAAAGATAGAGTAATAAAAATACCAAATAATACAAGCTTATATTACAAACTCAACAACAATGAATATATTGCAACTAAAAGAGCAAAATATGAAAATTTAAAATTTAAAATTTAAAAAAAAGCAAGAAAATTTTACTGAAATAATTAAAGAAAATGATTTGGCCCTTAGATTTTGATTCTGGACGCTCCTGACTTTCAGCAAGAAATGGATTCTGGAATTTTTTCCTTCTGGATTTTCTTCTTTTTTTCTTTCGAGTGTTTTGTTTTTCTCGTCTTTTTTTTTTGCTCTTCGAGTCTGTTTTCTTCTTTTTGATTTTTCCTCTTCTTTTTTTTCTTCTCTTCTCCTCTATTTTATCCTAGTTTTAGGGTGTTAATACCCACTTTAATGCTTCCCTCTCTTCCACTTCCTCTCCCATGAATGTGGGAGAGGAGTTACAGAACATGAAAAGAATCCCACGTTCTGTAATCAATATTTTTTTTTGGGCTTAGTGTTTGGGCTTGGTTTAATGGATCTGGTCTGATAGGTTTGGTCTAGTAGGTCTGGTTTGATGGGTTTGGTCTAGTGGGTTTGGGTTGTGTTTAGGTCTCTCAAATGGGCCAAAATCCAATTCCTTCACTGAGCAGGGCTTATATATCATTTTCATCACTAGGCTTATACCTCGTGGGCCGGGCCAGACCATGTGTCCACAGTTTGCCCCTCTACTTTTCAAAAATTGAAATGCAAGCAATGTAATGAGATCTATGAAAAAGCACACGCAATCATTACAACAATTCATGAAAATGCAGAAAAAAATTGAAATAACGAAGAAAGATTCCAATCTTTGAGGTAAGATGTTTGAAAACAAATAAAAGATTCTGATTTTTTTGTTCCGTCAACCTTGATGTTCAAATCAAGAGGTTTCTTGAATCCTGAGATTCAATTTATACCGTCATCCTCGGGGTGCAACCCGAGAGGTGTGGTTTTGCCGTTGTCCAACCTTGGTGTTCAAACTAAGAGGCTTCTTAAATCCTGAGATTCAATTTGTGCACCATTATCCTAGGGGCACAACCCGAGAGGTATAGTTTTACCGTCGTCCAACCTTGGTGTCCGAACTAAGAGGCTTTTTGAATCCTGAGATTTGATTTATGTGCCGTCATCCTCGGGGTATAACCCGAGAGATGTGGTTTTGTCGCCGTCCAATATTGGTGTCCGAACTAATAGGCTTCTTGAATCCTGAAAATGATAGAAAAGCCTGGCTCATCAAAGGTTATAGGCGGCGGGGTTCAGCGCGCCCAAGTATCCGGCGACCACAACACTATGTGGGCTCAGGGCCCATTAGGAATATAACTTTGGCCTTTTGACAGGCTTTGGTTGGAGAATAGAGTAGCCATCTGGGTGAAATCCGGGATACTTTTACGGCAACTGGATCCCACGGAGGGAGTCCAGCAGCTGTCCTCAGAGATTGGGTTCGGAAACTGGGTATGGGCTTTGAATGGCCCACCCGATCTTGCGATCGGCCTCCGTTTGTGCTTTATATTTTATTATTTTTAATTATTTAATTATTCCTTTAATTACATGCAAATGGTTGTTTTAATCTAAACAATTCTAAATTTTACAATTAAGTCCAAGTTAGTTTATTAAGTTAATTTTCATGTAATTTGGTCCATAATTCATACATCCATACATCATTTCACAGTTCAAAATAAACAACAAAAGTAAAAAATAAAACAACTAAAAATAAAAAAAAATACACACAAAGAAATGAGGGAGGAGAAATGATACAACCCTTTTACAAGCAAAATAAATAAATAAATAAAATACACCACAAATTAAATAAACTAAAACTAATATTAAATTTAGACATGCAATATAAATCATTAGTTAAATTTCCAAATAATAATAACAAACAACCTATAAAAAATATATTAAAAGAGTTAGTACAAAATAAAAACAATCAATAATCAAATTATAACTTAATTAATTAAAAAAAATCTAAAATTAATTTAAACATTTCACAATATCAAATAACTCAATTAAATTAATAAATAATTATTTAACTAATATTTAAATCATGCATGCCTAATTAATAAAATCACCAAGAAAATACAACAAAATATTACACAAAATAAACAAGCCAAAAATAAATAATTATCAAATAGACAAAAAATAAATAAACAGATAAATAAACAAACAAAAAGATAAAATAAGTGAATAAATGAATAAAGTAAAGATAAATAAAATATTAAAATACCAAAAAGGAAAATATTAAAAAGAGAAAATAAAATAAAATAGTAAAATAAATTATAGAATAAAACAAAAAATAAAAATAAAAAAAGCAAACAAGGCAACGTGCATGGCATGGCAACAGTGCCATGCACGTTGCAAAAAGAGAAAAAAAAATAGGTTGATGGGCCATCAGCCCATCAACTTATTTAAAAATTTTGAAATAAAGAGGCGCACGCCTCTACGTCCATGAACTATATTTTTAAAAATTTGAAACAAAGAGGCGTGCGCCTCTGCGGTTTTTTTTTACAGAAATAAGTTTCCGCAAAATCCAAATGACACACACAAAATTTTTCAAAAGATAGTGTAATAGAAACACCAAATAATACAAGCTTATATCACAAACTCAACAATAATGAATATATTGCAACTAAAAGAGGAAAATATGAAAATTACTAAAAATTAAAAATTAAAACAAAAGCAAGAAAATTTTACTGAAATAATTGAAGAAAATGATTTGGCCCTCAGATTTTGATTCTGGACGCTCCTGGCTTTCAGCAAGAAATAGATTCTGAAATTTTTCCCTTCTGGATTTTCTTCTTTTTTTCTTTCGAGTGTTTTGTTTTTCTCTTTTTCCTTTTTTTTTCTCTTCAAGGCTGTTTTCTTCTTTCTGATTTTTCCTCTTCTTTTTTTTTCTTCTCTTCGCTTCGCCTATTTTATCCTAGTTTTAGGATGTTAATACCCATTTTAATGCTTCCCTCTCTTCCACTTCCTCTCCCATGAATATGAAAGAGGAGTTACAGAATGTGAAAAGAATCCCACGTTCTGTAATCAATGTTTTTTTTTTTGGGCTTAGTGTTTGGGCTTGGTTTAGTGGATTTGGTCTGATAGGTTTGGTCTAGTAGGTCTGGTCTGATGGGTTTGGTCTAATGGATTTGGGTTGTGTTTGGGCCTCTCAAACGGGCCAGAATCTAATTCCTTCACTGAGGAGAACTTATATATCATTTTCATCACTAGGCTTTTACCTCGTGGGCCGGGCCAGACCATGTGTCCACAGTTTGCCCCTCTACTTTTCAAAAATCAAAATGCAAGCAATGTAATGAGATTTATAAAAAAGCACATGTAAGCATTATAATAATTCATGAAAATGCAGAAAAAAATACAAATAACGAAGAAAGATTCCAATCTTTGAGGTAAGATGTTTGAAAACAGATAAAAGATTCTGATTTTTTTGTTTCGTCAACCTTGATGTTCAAATAAAGAGGTTTCTTGAATCCTGATATTCGATTTATGCACCGTCATCCTCGGGGTGCAACCCGAGAGGTGTGGTTTTGCCGTCGTTCAACCTTGGTATCCGAACCAGGAGGCTTCTTAAATCCTGAGATTTGATTTATGCACCGTCATCCTTGGGGTACAACCCGAGAGGTGTAGTTTTGTCGCCGTCCAACCTTGGTGTCCGAACCAAGAGGCTTCTTGAATCTTGAAAATAATAGAAAAGCCTGGCTCAACAAAGGCTGTAGGTGGCAAGGTTCAATGCACGCCCAAGTGTCTGGCGACCACGGTACTATGTGGGCTCAGGGCCCATTAGAAAAATAACTTTGGCCTTTTGATAGGCTTTGGTTGGAGAATGGAGTCGCCATCCGATGAAATCCGGGATACTTTTACAGCAACTGGATCCCACAGAGGGAGTCCAGCAGCCGTCCTCAGAGATTGGATTTAGAAACTGGGTATGGACTTTGCATGGCCCACACAATTTTGCGATCGGCCTCCATTTATACTTTATATTTTATTATTTTTAATTATTTAATTATTCCTTTAGTTACATGCAAATGGCTGTTTTAATCTAAATAATTCTAAATTTTACAATTAAGCCCAAGTTGGTTTATTAAGTTAATTTTCATGCAATTTGGTCCATAATTCATACATCCATACACCATTTCACAATTCAAAACAAACAACAAAAGTAAAAAATAAAATAACTAAAAATAAAAAAATACACACAAAAAAAGAAGGGAGGAGAAATGATACAACCCTTTTACAAGCAAAATAAATAAATAAATAAAATACACCACAAATTAAATAAACTAAAACTAATATTAAATTTAGACATGCAATATAAATCATTAGTTAAATTTTCAAATAATAATAATAAACAACCTATAAAAAAATATTAAAAGAGTTAGTACAAAATAAAAATAATCAATAATCAAATTATAACTTAATTAATTAAAACAAATCTAAAATTAATTTAAATATTTCACAATATCAAATAACTCAATTAAATTAACAAATAATTATTTAACTAATATTTAAATCATGCATGCCTAATTAATAAAATCACCAAGAAAACACAATAAAATATTACACAAAATAAACAAGCCAAAAATAAATAATTATGAAATAGGCAAAAAATAAATAAACAGATAAATAAACAAACAAAAAGATAAAACAAGTGAATAAATGAATAAAGTAAAGATAAATAAAAATAAAATAAAATATTAAAATACCGAGAAGGAAAATATTAAAAAGAGAAAAAAAATAAAATAAAGTAAAATAGTAAAATAAATTATAGAATAAAATAAAAAATAAAAATAAAAAAAAGCAAAAAAGGCAACGTGCATGGCATGGCAACAGTGCCATGCACGTTGCAAAAAGAGAAAGACAATAGGTTGATGGGCCATCAGCCCATCAACTTATTTAAAAAATTTGAAATAAATAGGCGCACGCCTCTGTGTCCATGAACTATATTTTTTTAAATTTGAAACAAATAGGCGTACGCCACTTCGCAGAGGCGCACGCCTTCTGGTTTTTTTTATAGAAATAAGTTTCCGCAGAATCCAAATGACACGCACTAAATTTTTCAAAAGATAGTGTAATAAAAATACCAAATAATACAAGCTTATATCACAAACTCAACAATAATGAATATATTGCAACTAAAAGAGGAAAATATGAAAATTACTGAAAATTAAAAATTAAAATAAAAGCAAAAAAAATTTACTGAAATAATTGAAGAAAATGATTTGGCCCTCAGATTTTGATTCTGGACGCTCTTGACTTTCAGCAAGAAATGGATTCTGGAATTTTTCCCTTCTGGATTTTCTTCTTTTTTTTCTTTCGAGTGTTTTATTTTTCTCTTCTTCCTTTTTTTTTTCTCATCGAGTCTGTTGTCTTCTTTCTGATTTTTCCTCTTCTTTTTTTTCTTCTCTTCGCTTCCCCTATTTTATCCTAGTTTTAGGGTGTTAATACCCACTTTAATGCTTCCCTCTCTTCTACTTCCTCTCCCATGAATGTGGGAGAGGAGTTACAGAACATGAAAAGAATCCCACATTCTGTAATCAATGTTTTTTTTGGGCTTAGTGTTTGGGCTTGGTTTAGTGGATCTGGTCTGATAGGTTTGGTCTAGTAGGTCTGGTCTGATGGGTTTGGTCTAGTGAATTTGGGTTGTGTTTGGATCTCTCAAACGGGCCAGAATCCAATTCTTGCACTGAGCAGAGCTTATATATCATTTTCATCACTAGGCTTTTACCTCGTGGGCCGGGCCAGACCATGTGTCCACAATTTGCCCCTCTACTTTTCAAAAATTAAAATGCAAGCAATGTAATGAGATTTATGAAAAAGCACATGCAAGCATTACAATAATTCATGAAAATGCAGAAAAAAATGCAAATAACGAAGAAAGATTCCAATCTTTGAGGTAAGATGTTTGAAAACAAATAAAAGATTCTAATTTTTTTGTTCCGTCAACCTTGATGTTCAAATAAAGAGGTTTCTTGAATCCTGAGATTCGATTTATGCACTGTCATCCTCGGGGTGCAATCCGAGAGGTGTGGTTTTATCGCTGTCCAACCTTAGTGTCCGAACCAAGAGGCTTCTTAAATCCTGAGATTCGATTTGTGCACCGTTATCCTTAGGGCACAACCCGAGAGGTATAGTTTTACCGCCGTCCAACCTTGGTGTCCGAACTAAGAGGCTTTTTGAATCCTGAGATTTGATTTATGCACCGTCATCCTCGGGGTACAACCTGAGAGGTGTGGTTTTGTCGCCGTCCAATATTGGTGTCCGAACTAATAGGCTTCTTGAATCCTGAAAATGATAGAAAAGCCTGGTTCATCAAAGGTTATAGGCAGCGGGGTTCAGCGCGCCCAAGTATCTGGCGGCCACGACACTATGTAGGCTCAGGGCCCATTAGGAATACAACTTTGGCCTTTTGACAGGCTTTGGTTGGAGAATGGAGTCGCCATCCGGGTAAAATTCGGGATACTTGTCCTCAGAGATTGGGTTCGGAAACTGGGTATGGGCTTTGAATGGCCCACCCGATCTTGCGATCGGCCTCCATTTGTGCTTTATATTTTATTATTTTTAATTATTTAATTATTCCTTTAATTACATGCAAATGGCTGTTTTAATCCAAACAATTCTAAATTTTATAATTAAGTCCAAGTTAGTTTATTAAGTTAATTTTCATGCAATTTGGTCCATAATTCATACATCCATACACCATTTCACAATTCAAAACAAATAACAAAAGTAAAAAATAAAATAACCAAAAATAAAAAAATACACACAAAGAAAGGAGGGAGGAGAAATGATACAACCCTTTTACAAGTAAAATAAATAAAATACACCACAAATTAAATAAACTAAAACTAATATTAAATTTAGACATGCAATATAAATCATTAGTTAAATTTCCAAATAATAATAATAAACAACCTATAAAAAAAATTAAAAGAGTTAGTACAAAATAAAAACAATCAATAATCAAATTATAACTTAATTAATGAAAAAAATCTAAAATTAATTTAAACATTTTACAATATCAAATAACTCAATTAAATTAACAAATAATTATTTAACTAATATTTAAATCAAGCATGCCTAATTAATAAAATTACCAAGAAAATATAATAAAATATTACACAAAATAAACAAGCCAAAAATAAATAATTATCAAATAGACAAAAAATAAATAAACAAATAAATAAACAAATAAAAAGATAAAACAATTGAATAAATGAATAAAGTAAAGACAAATAAAATAAAAAAAATAAAATATTAAAATACCAAGAAGGAAAATATTTAAAAGAGAAAATAAAATAAAATAAAGCGAAATAGTAAAATAAATTATAGAATAAAATAAAAAATAAAAATAAAAAAAGCAAACAAGGCAACGTGCATGGCATGGCAACAGTGCCATGCACGTTGCAAAAAGAGAAAGAAAATAGGTTGATGGACCATCAGCCCATTAACTTATTTAAAAAATTTAAAATAAAGAGGCGCACTCCTTCTGGTTTTTTTACAGAAATAAGTTTCCGCAGAATCCAAATGATACACACCAAATTTTTCAAAAGATAATGTAATAAAAACACCAAATAATACAAGCTTATATCACAAACTCAACAATAATGAATATATTGCAACTAAAAGAGCAAAATATGAAAATTACTGAAAATTAAAAATTAAAACAAAAGCAAGAAAATTTTACTGAAATAATTGAAGAAAATGATTTGGCCCTCAGATTTTGATTCTGGACGCTCCTGACTTTCAGCAAGAAATGAATTCTGAAATTTTTTCTTTCTGGATTTTCTTCTTTTTTTCTTTTGAGTGTTTTATTTTTCTCTTCTTCCTTTATTTTTCTCTTCGAGTCTGTTTTCTTCTTTCTGATTTTTCATCTTCTTTTTTTTTCTTCTCTTCGCTTCCTCTATTTTATCCTAGTTTTAGAGTGTTAATACATACTTTAATGTTTCCCTCTCCTCCACTTCCTCTCCCATGAATGTGGTAGAGGAGTTACAGAACGTGAAAAGGATCCCACATTCTGTAATCAATGTTTTTTTTAGCTTAGTGTTTGGGCTTGGTTTAGTGGATCTGGTTTGATAGGTTTGGTCTAGTGAGTCTGGTCTGATGAGTTTGGTCTAGTGGGTTTGGGTTGTGTTTGGGTCTCTCAAAAGGGCCAGAATCTAATTCCTTCACTGAGTAGGGCTTATATATCATTTTCATAACTAGGTTTTTACCTCGTGGACCGGGCCAGACCATGTATCCATAGTTTGCCCCTCTGCTTTTCAAAAATCAAATTGCAAGTAATATAATGAGATTTATGAAAAAGCACATGCAAGCATTACAACAATTCATGAAAATATATAAAAAAATGCAAATAACGAAGAAAGATTCCAATCTTTTAGGTAAGATGTTTGAAAACAGATAAAAGATTCTGATTTTTTTATTCCGTCAACTTTGATGTTCAAATCAAGAGGTTTCTTGAATCCTGAGATTCGATTTATGCACCGTCATCCTCGGGGTGCAACCCAAGAGGTGTGGTTTTGTCGCTGTCCAACCTTGATGTCCAAACCAAGAGGCTTCTTAAATCCTGAGATTCAATTTGTGCACCGTCATCCTCGGGGCACAACCCGAGAGGTGTGGTTTTACTGCCGTCCAACCTTGATGTCCGAACCAAGAGTCTTTTTGAATCCTGAGATTTAATTTATGCACCGTCATCCTCGGGGTACAACCCGAGAGGTGTGGTTTTATCGCCGTCCAATATTGATGTCCGAACTAATAGGCTTATTGAATCCTGAAAATGATAGAAAAGCCTGGCTCATCAAAGGTTGTAGGCCGCAGGTTTCAGCGCACGCCCAAGTATCCGGCGACTACGGTACTGTGTGGGCTCAGGGCCCATTAGGAATACAACTTTGGCCTTTTAACAGGCTTTGGTTGGAGAATGGAGTCGCCATCCAGGTGAAATCCGGAATACTTTTACGGCAACTGGATCCCACGGAGGGAGCCCAGCAGCCGCCCTCAGATATTGGGTTTGGAAACTGGGTATGGGCTTTGAATGGCCCACCCGATCTTGCGATCGGCCTCCGTTTGTACTTTATATTTTATTATTTTTAATTATTTAATTATTCCTTTAATTACATGCAAATGGCTATTTTAATCCAAACAATTCTAAATTTTACAATTAAGTCCAAGTTGGTTTATTAAGTTAATTTTCATGCAATTGGGTCCATAATTCATGCATCCATACACCATTTCACAATTCAAAACAAACAACAAAAGTAAAAAAATAAAATAACCAAAAATAAAAAAAAACACACACACACAAAGAAAGGAATGAGGAGAAATGATACAACCCTTTTACAAGCAAAATAAATAAATAAATAAAATACACCACAAATTAAATAAACTGAAACTAATATTAAATTTGGACTTGCAATATAAATCATTAGTTAAATTTTCAAATAATAATAATAAACAACCTATAAAAAAAATATTAAAAGAGTTAGTACAAAATAAAAACAACCAATAATCAAATTATAACTTAATTAATTAAAAAAATCTAAAATTAATTTAAATATTTCACATATCAAATAACTCAATTAAATTAACAAATAATTATTTAACTAATATTTAAATCATTCATGCCTAATTAATAAAATCACCAAGAAAACACAATAAAATATTACACAAAATAAACAAGCTGAAAATAAATAATTATCAAATAGACAATAAATAAATAAACAAACAAAAAGATAAAATAAGTGAATAAATAAATAAAGTAAAGACAAATAAAATAAAAAAATAAAATATTAAAATACCAAGAAGGAAAATATTAAAAAGAGAAAATAAAATAAAATAAAGTAAAACAGTAAAATAAATTATAGAATAAAATAGAAATAAAAATAAAAATAAAAAAAGCAAAAAAGGCAACGTGCATGGCATGGCAACAGTGCCATGCACGTTGCAAAAAGAGAAAGAAAATAGGTTTATGGGTTTAAAAAATTTGAAATAAAGAGGCGTGCGTCTGTGCCTCTGCGTCCATGAACTATATTTTTTAAAATTTGAAACAAAGAGGCGTGCGCCTCTACGTAGAGGCGCACGCCTTTTGGTTTTTTTTTTTTTTTTTGCAGAAATGAGTTTCTGTAAAATCCAAACAACACGCACCAAATTTTTCAAAAGATAGTGTAATAAAAACACCAAATAATACAAGCTTATACCACAAACTCAACAACAATGAATATATTGCAACTAAAAGAGCAAAATATGAAAATTACCGAAAATTGAAAATTAAAAATTAAAACAAAAGTAAGAAAATTTTACTGAAATAATTGAAGAAAATGATTTAGCCCTCAGATTTTGATTCTGAAATTCTTCCCTTCTAGATTTTCTTCTTTTTTTCTTTCGGGTGTTTTATATTTCTCTTCTTTTTTTTTTCTCTTCGGGTATGTTTTCTTCTTTCTGACTTTTCCTCTTTTTTTTTTTCTCTTCGCTTCCCCCATTTTATCCTTATTTTAGGGTGTTAATACCCACTTTAATACTTCCTTCTCTTCTACTTTCTCTCCCATGAATGTGGGAAGAATCCCACGTTCTGTAATCAATATTTTTTTTTGAGCTTAGTGTTTGGGCTTGATTTAGTGGATCTGGTCTGATGGGTTTGGTCTAGTGGGTCTGGTCTGATGGGTTTGGTCTAGTGGGTTTGGGTTGTATTTGGGTCTCTCAAATGGGCTAGAATCCAATTCCTTCACTGAGCAAGACTTATATATCATTTTCATCACTGGGCTTTTGCCTTGTGGGCCGGGTCAGACCATATGTCCATAGTTTCCCCCTGCTTTTCAAAAATTGAAATGCAAGCGATGTAATGAGATTTATGAAAAAGCACATGCAAGCATTACAACAATTTATGAAAATGCAGAAAAAATGCAAATAACGAAGAAAGATTCCAATCTTCGAGGTAAAATGTTTGAAAATAGATAAAAAATTCTGATTTTTTTATTCCGTCAACCTTGATGTTCAAATTAAGAGGTTTCTTGAATCCTGAGATTCGATTTATGCACCGTCATCCTTGGGGTGCAACCCGAGAGGTGTGATTTTGTCGCTGTCCAACCTTGGTGTCCGAACCAAAAGACTTCTTGAATCATGAGATTTGATTTATGCACCGTCATCCTCGAGGCACAACCCGAGAGGTGTGGTTTTATCGCCGTCCAACCTTGGTGTCCGAACCAAGAGGCTTTTTGAATCCTGAGATTTGATTTATGCACCGTCATCCTCGGGTTACAATCCGAGAGGTGTAGTTTTATCGCCGTCCAACCTTGGTGTCCGAACCAAGAGGCTTCTTGAATCTTGAAAATAATAGAAAAGCCTGGCTCAACAAAGGCTGTAGGTGGCGGGGTTCAACGCGCGCCCAAGTGTCCGGCGATCACGGCACTGTGTGGGCTCAGGGCCCATTAGGAATACAACTTCGGCCTTTTGACAGGCTTTGGTTGGAGAATGGAGTTGCCACTCTGATAAAATTTGGGATACTTTTATAGCAACTGGATCCTACGGAGAGAGCCCAGCAGCCGTCCTCAGAGATTGGGTTCGGAAACTGGGTATGGGCTTTGAATGGCCCAACCGATCTTGCAATCGGCCTCCGTTTGTACTTTATATTTTATTATTTTTAATTATTTAACTATTCCTTTAATTACATGAAAATGGCTATTTTAATCCAAATAATTTTAAATTTTACAATTAAGTCCAAGTTGGTTTATTAAGTCAATTTTCATGCAATTGGGTCTATAATTCATACATCCATACACAATTCACAACAAACAACAAAAGTAAAAAATAAAATAACTACAAATAAAAAAAACACACACAAAGAAAGGAGGGAGGAGAAATGATACAACCCTTTTACCAGCAAAATAAATAAAATACACCACAAATTAAATAAACTAAAACTAATATTAAATTTAGACCTGCGATATAAATCATTAGTTAAATTTCTAACTAATAATAATAAATAACCTACAAAAAAAATATTAAAAGAGTTAGTACAAATTATAAACAATCAATAATCAAATTATAACTTAATTAATAAAAAAAATTAAAATTAATTTAAACATTTTACAATATCAAATAACTCAATTAAATTAACAAATAATTATTTAACTGATATTTAAATCATGCATGCCTAATTAATAAAATCACCAAGAAAATATAATAAAATATTACACAAAATAAACAAGCCAAAAATAAATAAATATCAAATAGATAATAAATAAATAAATAAATAGATAAATAAACAAACAAAAAGATAAAATAAGTGAATAAATAAATAAAGTAAAGACAAATAAAATAAAAAAATAAAATATTAAAATACCAAGAAGGAAAATATTAAAAAGAGAAAATAAAATAAATTATAGAATAAAATAAAAAATAAAAATAAAAAAAGCAAATAAGGTAATGTGCATGGCATGGCAACAGTGCCATGCACGTTGCAAAAAGAGAAAGAAAATAGGTTGATGGGCCATCGGCCCATCAACTTATTTAAAAAATTTGAAATAAAGAGGCGTACGCCGTTACGCAGAGGTGCACCACGTACGCCTTTGCGTCCATGAACTATATTTTTTAAAATTTGAAATAAAGAGGCGTGTGCCTCTACGCAGAGGCACACACTGTAACACCCGCCTCTCTAACACACGTGTGTGTATCCTATTAAATACCATTTATATATTATGTGATAGTTGTTTTTAATTAAGTGAAGATGGTGATAGAATTGTAGAGAAGGACTTGTTTGAAGTAAAAATAAGATCAAGGACTAGTTGGGAAGAAGAGTATTTCATTAAGGACCAAAGTAGATATTTGGCAAGTAAATATCACAAATTAGGTCTGATTTTTCTCCAGCCAACGTGAGCATGCAATATGCATGTATGTGGTGTGCATGTATGTATAAGAATGAGTGAGGGTGGAGGAAGTTGCACCATTTCTTTTTCTTTAAAATAGCAAGGGTTTGAGAGAGAGAGAGAGAGAGAGAGAGAGAGAGAGAGTTGCTTTGG
>CATIWO010918091.1:0-14174 GCA_949673435.1 Macaranga tanarius | reverse complement strand
TGTGAATGGAATGTGGATGAATGTATTATTGTGGCTATGAGGCACCAACAATGTTGATTGAATGTTGGAAATCTTATTGTGATGTTTTGGATGTTTGGTGTGATTTAGTATGCTTAGCATGGGTTGTTGTAGCTTGGTTTGAGTGTGCTTTGACGTTACAACCTACTTCAAGGGTATTTTAGTCAATCATATAAATGAATTCAGCCTAGGTGTCTTCATGAAAGTTGTAGCCCTCTGCGTTAGCTTTCCATAGCTTTTTGAATCAATCGAATCCGAGTTCTATAGAGGGAGTTATAGCCAAAAGAGTGTGATATGGTTTCTAGGCCATGTGCCACCAGGAAAATGCAAACTCTCAGGCGTGGCTATGCACCTTTTTGGCACGGCCGTGCAGACCCAGAAGCGAGAAATCAAGCCTCAGGCACGGCCGTACCAAATTCTTGCGCGGCCGTGCACAACTGGTGAGCACCTGCTTACAGAATTATAGTATTGTGACCATAACTTGAGTTATAGAACTCCAAATGAGGCGTGGTTTGATGCTATAGAACCGTTAAAGAGTCCTCTACAATTTTACACTTTGAGATTAAGAATCTATCTTTAATATTCTAATTGAACTTAATATTTAAGTGCTCACTTTTACCTTTGTCATTTGGACTCCCATGCGTAGTCTAAATATTAAATTCTTGTATTTTGATGTGTTGTAATGTATTCTATGTGTTTTTATTAATTAGTTCTTGATAAGAACTATATGTATAGTTGTATTATCAATTGCTTATTGAGTCACAAGCTCATTCCTTTGCAATTGTGGTTTTCAGGATAGTTAGCCACTTGAGCTGTTGCTTGGATTAGAAAGCTTAAAGCTTGGTTTGTCATGAACCCAGGTGGGATAACAACGTGCTTGATGACTACATCTCCATCCTCATATGCATTTCATCCTTTTTGGCATCAAGGATTTTGTAATAGAATTATGTTGTATTTGTATACATATGTAAATTATATGTACATTATATAACTAATACTTTAATATATATATAAAGTATCTTTTCATTAAGAAAAAAAAATTTATTATTCATGTTTTATTTCATTAATCTAGACACGTGTATGTGGTACCTGGAGGGTGCTACATATGTTATTTTGGTAGTGATGGATAAATTGAGTAAATATACTCATTTTAAGGTGTTGTTGATGCCATTGCCGAGTCTTTAGCAAGCCTATTTATTATCGCACTTGTCTAATATCTCCAATTTTACTGAGCAAACTAGACGAAACTATACTTTTTTTGTTTAAAAGCATTTATCCAAGGTTGATCTTAAATAGAATGTGTCCTTTAACCTTTTATAAGCTATTGATCGATAACTCCTTTGTTATAAATAGCTCACTACCTGGGTTTATCTTTTGTAATAAGTAGAACTTGTTATTCTTATTGTTATCCTCCCCGAAATAAGTAAAAAGCTCATATCTCCTTCAACTAAACAAGATAAGAATCATGAAGAAATAAGCTCAAGCATCCATTGATAACAGAGATTGTGGTCCAAAATTTTTTAGATCACATCTTTAAGTTACATGGTCTTCCACAAAATAATTATTAGTGATAGAGACACCATTTTTTCCAGTAATTTCTAGCAAGAATTATTCAAGCTGCAAGGTATTACTTTAACTCGTTCAATTACCTATCATTCTCAGATTGATTATTAAACTGAGGTTGTGAATCATTATTTAAAGTCCTACTTGTGATGTATGTATTTTGATAAACCACAATAATAGTTTAAGTGGTTATCATTCTGCTACAAAACATACTTCATTTGAAGTGCTTTATGGCTATCCTCCTTTTATATATACCTTACTTTCCAGAAAACTCTTATATTGCTTCTATTAATTAGTGATTAATTAAAAGAGAATTAGTTTTGCAACTGTTGAAGAATCATCTTATTAGAGCTCAACATTGAATGCCACAATTCGCTAATAAACACAAAACTGATTAAGAATTTATTATTGGCAATTATGTATTTATTAAGTTACGACCTTATCGCCAATAGTCTGTGCATTCTATAAATAATCAAAAAGCTTTCAGCCTTGTATTGTGGTCCCTTCAAAATCTTAGATCGTATTAGCAAGGTAGCTTACACCTTGGACTTACCTTCTTTTATGTTTATTCATCCTACCTTTCATATTTTTCAGCTTAAAAAAAGACTTCCTTTTAATAAATACCTTATCCATTATTACTACTTCACTTTTCTCGTTTTGTTACTATTGCCATTCCTAGTCATCATATTGTAAAATGAAAAAATATTTTAGCAACTCAAATGTTAATCGAATGGAGGAATTCTGATATTACAGATGCTACTTGGAAAATACATTATGGCATATTACTATAATTTCCTACTACAACTCTTGAGGACAACAGTCTTTCGAGGAGAGGCATATGATACATGTAAAATCAAGAATTGGTGTAGTCATTGGATTTGTTGCCAGAGATTTAATGTGTTGGATGGTTTAGGTGGCAACAAGCAGTAGAATCGATAGAAAAAGTTAGTTATAAGTTGCATTAGTTACATACTTGTTGATTAGTGATTGAAGAATTGTGTAGCTAATTTGTTAGGTATAAAATGTATATAATGATAATCTTATAATTATGTGTTGTTTTGCTAATAAAAATCTATACCATTCTAATTTATTCTCTCAACTTTTACGTTCTTCATACTTCAATCGCCATTAATTCTTTCTTGATAAAATTAGTTGTATCGGAAAATTGTTAGAATAGATTGTTCAATTATTTTTGTATTAGTTACTTTTTATATATAATCTTTAATAAATTTTTTATATTTTATAAAGTTGTATAATTTTAGAAGATTACTTTCCATTTTTTCTCAAGAATAGCTTATTATTTTATTGACTAGAAAAATACTTTTTACTAACCAATTTTTCTAAAACTCCAACATAAATATAAAATATATTTTTTACAAACAAGTCCTAGACTGTTGAGTCTTTTTTTAGTAAAATTATAGAAAAAAACTAAGGTTTGACCGAATAATTTCAAAAATACGGTAGTTTTTTTTATTCCAAATCTAACCTATGTATGTTTTTATTTTACGGTATCTCTTATATTTTATTTTTGTTCATACGGTCTCTTCTTTCTTTCTTTCATCTTCCTTTTCTTCTCCTTTTTGTTCTTCTTCCTCTCATATGTTCTTTTTCTTTTGCATTATTTTCTTCTCTTTTCTTTTTCTCTTAAACCCATCACTAATTATAAATAGTTACAAAATTAATTTTATAAACAATAGATATCCAACGTTGAAAGTTAAAAGAATTCATTTGGGATACGATTTTCTTTTTGTTTTTTTTTTCTTCTTCTATTTATTTTTAATAGGTCACAAATTGTTAAATTTCTGATTTTAGTTTGTATTTGTATTTGTGGTACTATGGGTGTTGATAAATTTTTGTAATTTATACTTTTTTTGTTGATATGAGGAGTGAGTTTTTTTTTTTTTTTTTTTTTTTTTTTTTTTTTTTTTTTGTTATTGGAACTTGAGTAATTTTTGGATTGTATTTTTTAAGATTTTGTTTTTAAATTTGTATTTCTAGTATTATGGTATTGATAAATTTTTGCTAATCGATAAATATTTATTGATTTAGTGAATGTGTATGTTGTGATGTTATGTATTATTTTTTAGTTGCTAAAGGTTGTTTTCTGATGTTGTTTTTGAGGTTATTTTTCTGATTTGTATGGGAGATTATTTTTGAGTTGAGGTTGTTTTTGGTTATTTTCGGGGTTATTTTTGGTAGTATTTTTGGTTTTTTGGGGTTGTTTTTCTAGGTTATTCAGATTGTTTTTTAGGTTGTTTTCAGAATTTTTTTTGGGTTGTTTTAGGTTGTCTTTAAGGTTGTTTTTGGATTGTTTTGCTATTTTTTAATTTTTTTTTCTAGTTGTTGTCAAGTTGTTTTGAGATGCTATTCAAAATTGCATGTTCTCACGTTGTTTTTGGGTTATTTTACTATTTTTTAAATTTTTTCTAGTGTTGTTTGATTATTTTGAGGTGCTATTGAAAATTAATTGTTCTCATATTGTTTTTTGTTGTTGTGCTATTTTTTTTTGGTTTTTTCTTTTGTAGTTGTATTTAGTTTTTTCAGATTTATTAGAGATTGTGTGTTATTAGGATCTGCTAGTAGTGGTGTAGATAAGATATGTAACTCATAGTTGTTTTGTATTTGGTTTCTTAGTTTGAGATTTGTATTTCCTACAATATTTTGAAAACATTGTATTTTTTTAAAAAAATTTGTTGAAACAGTATGTTTGAAAGAAAAAAAAAAAGTCAACTATAATTTTGAAAGAATTTCCACTTTTTAGTTATTTCTGTAAAAATCCATTTTTTTAGAATAAGTAAGTCTAATTAAATTTAGATTCAAAATTATAGCCGAACTCCAAACTTCAAACTAAGCTCGGTCCAAAAATTTCAAGCTGAGCAATTTGGGGATTTAGGTTAATTTGGCCCTATTTACAGACTGTCGTACACTCGGAACAAACCCATTCTTATCCGAACATAAGAAACCCTTAATCATCATAACCAAACATATCCTTTCTTCCTCATCAATCCCGCGCTTATTCGAAGTCCAACAAAACCCACACGCACACACAAACACTCAGCAAAATTTTTAAACAAAAACAAAAATGTCGGATCCAATAATCCTCTCCGACGACGAAGAAAAGACTCCAATCCCTGTTTTCTGCAAAAAACCTAGAACCCAAGCTACCCTGCTGTCCCCGACGATCCTCGTCCTCGACGATGATCCGACCCCGCAGAAACCCGGTGCCATTACCTGCTCTTCCTTATCCTCTACTCCCTCTTTTGTCCCCGATACTCCAATGTCTGATCTTTCTATCGTCAAATGCACATTCGCTTCTTCTAATCTCCAATTTAGGGTTTCGAGTTCTGATACAAAGCTCTCAGGTTAGTTTTATGTTTCGTTTTGGTGATTATTATATTTGTGTTTTCGGTGGTTGCTTATTTTTAGTTTGAAAGGGTGATGAATTTTGTAGAAATGATGAAGGTTGGTTGCTAAATTAGGGTTTTTTTTTTTAGAATTTTATTGTTTTCATACAGTCGGCTTCTGTAGTATGTGACTTGTTATGCTTTTTTTTTAAAATGCTGAATCTAGGGTTCAGTTAATTTGTTGAAAGTGTGATGCTTTGCATGCAGTGTTGGTTTTGGATTTTTTTTTTTTTTAAAATTTATGTGTTAAATTTTATGTGAATTAAATTATATTTTGAGATTATGCTAATAGTTATAGTTGTTTCTTCTTAGTGGGTCTTTCGTTGAATGAATGGCTTAATACACTTGCTGTTTTTTCTTTTTCTGTTTAATGTTCAAATATTATTATTATTATTATTTTTGATATGTAAACATTTTGGGTGATTAATTCTAGTAGACATGCTGCTTTTTGTCACGATTTTTTTTTCTTGTTTTTATACTTTTCCTTTTGGTTAGATTTCAGCTTCACTATTATTGCAATAATTTAATGCAGTCTTTTAGTTACCACAACTGCTTGCAAGTATCTCTTTTTATTTTGTGAATATAGAAGCACTATGTGTTGTACAATTTTCATTGTGGATAGTCATTTTTGATTTTGTATCTCTGAGTTGTTTATGAGATCAAAGTTGATTTACTGTTATACTTGAAATATTGGACGTACATAATTACAAAGTAGTTGGTTTTGCGGTGTTATCACTTGTTTTTAGTGTATTTACCTGAATTGGATGCCATAGTCTCAACCATGGAATCATTACTTTTCTGATTCACAAGCTCCTTTGTGTTTTTCTTTCCCCTTCTTTTTTTTTTCTCAAAGGAAGCAGTGGATTCATATGTTTGGAATCTGAAATTGATGAGTCAGAAAATGGCTTTGGAATGGAAGATTTGAAGGAGGATAAAATCATGGGCAATAGTGATGATGAGACAGGCAAGACAGGGTGGAAAGCCAGATTCTTTAGCTCTATGGATTCACTTGGTACAGTAATGTCTTTCTGTTTTTTCTCTTCTGCCTGAGGCCCTCAGATGTTGCTAATGAAAAATAAAGCAGTCACAATGCTGGGTGCCTATTTTCTTCTATGGCAACTGAAGTTATGAAATATGTTTCCCAGGGGATGGTAATCTAACCATGTTGTCTGGGGACAATTCTTCAAAACCATTTTTATTGCAAGATGATATTGATCAGGTAATTTTTCATAAGAAAAATGATACCACCATGATATGTTTTCTTTCCAATTTGTTGAAGGTTGAACTTGAGTAATGAGCAGTATTTCTAGTCTAATAGGAGATTAATAGTTATTATAAAAGAACCTTGAGAGCATGATATTTGAAGAAAAGAGAAACTGGCATAATAATAATAATAAGAAAACAAAAAAATAATTTTTCATTGTATGCCTTGCCAGACTTATCATTTAATTGCCTTTTATCTTGTTTCCTAAGAGAGAACATAGATCACAAAATCTTAGGCATTCCATAAGTGACTCTATGGATAAAGAAAAGGGATTGCCAGGGAATTATTTAATTCAAAAGGTTGAAGATTACATGGAATGAGAGAAATGGACTATAAAGCATATATGTTAAGGAAAGATGATCCCAATTTATCTTATTGTCAGGTCTATTAAGACCAAATGTGTGTGATAATATCATTCCATGTGTATGAATGTGAAGATGAAACTTGTTTCTGCATTTTGAGGTGGCTTTGGCAATTTGGAACTGCCGTTATATCATCTTTGAGGACTACTGGTTGTGTTTAAAATTTTTAGAGACTGTTGTCACTGTAAAATGGAGAGGATTTTGATGGTAGGAAAAATGTCTAAATGCTGGTTGTGGAAGATCAAGAACAACATTTGTAATACTCAAACAACAGATCATGTTATATTATATTTTATTATTACAACTCATTCTTGAAACTCATACATTGTTGCAGCACATTTCACTAAATTAATACATAGTTATCTGCTCTAAGATTTTACACTCTATCTTTGTCATTCATAAGACTTGCCTTGTGCAATCAAATTTCCGTGCAAATTGGCTATATTTGTAGCCTCACATGCTTTCTGCTTAAGATGAGAGGCTTGTTCTCCATGGAAGAGTTGGCTGCCAGGAAAATTACGTGGCCTCATTAATCATGCATGGAGACCAACCTTACAATAATAAATTGCTTGTTTCCAACCCAAAAACAAGTGAAGCTTTCATAAAGCATTTCTATGGACATTGCCAAAAAACTTTGACATTGGACCTTAAGACATAAAGTTAGTGATAATATTCAGCAGTTGAAATTATCTCTAATTTGTTGTCCTAAGGCCCTGAGTTTTAATTGGCCCATGTCCTTGAAGAAGCTTTGTGGAAGCTTTAATTGTATGAATTTAAGCCATTAGTGCATGGAAATTAGAGAGCTAAAAATAAAGAGTCCAATGTAAACAGTTAAATTGAGTAGCGTTTGAGTTGCAGTAGTGGTGATGAGTTGTAGTAGTGTGCTGAGTTGTAATGCTAAATACATTTGAAAATGATTAGCACTTTTAGGATTATAAAAAATGTTCTCAATCTTCTACACCTAACAAGCCAAAAGTTTGTATCTTCAAATTTAGAGTGTGCCCTTGAGTTTGTTGTGGGATGAGATAGTGTTGTTAGCTTCTTTGTGGGCTTTTATTCATTTGAAGGTTTTAGGAGATGTTTTTTGAGTTTACCCTATTGCCCACCTATATGGAGGGAGATCAGGCAGGGGATGGCATAGTCAAAGCAGCAAGCTGGGAAGTAGCCAACCCTCTTTTCATGGGTTCTGTCCATAAACAATAGGCTAGCCTTTGGCATTCTGGTTTAATCCATTTTTGGCAGTTTTTGATTTTTTGGCCTTCTTTTATGTTCTAGTAACCTTTTCAGTTATTTACTAGGATTTCTTATTCTGCATGTTATACTTCTGTTTTTCTTTCTTTCCCATGAAAAGTTATTTCTTTTTTGAAAAAGTTTATAAAGTGGCTGCAAAGGTTACATGTTGATTTTCATAATTTAGTAATGATTCGTAAATATGCTTTAAAGTTATTGCTTATGACTTTTTTGCTTTATGAGATGCATTAATGGTTGTCGCATAGGAGACCTACTCTCACAAAGAAGAGAGCATTATGCATAGCGGTTTCCCTTTCAATTGAGATATTATAATGGAAATTTCAGACTCAGAACTTTAAAACCATAATGATGAAACAATGTCTGTTATTATGCAGAGCATGCTGTAATTATCTTTTTCCTGCTTATGATTAGAGAAATTTGCTATTATGCGTGATTGTTCATTTTATTGAACATTGACTCCACTTCTTTGATAATTTTCATCTTTAGTGATTTAATGACATTGAATCAGGCAAATAATGATTATGGTAAAGAAAATTGCAGCATGGAGCAGGTTAGTAACAACGTAAAACAGAAAAGAAATAATGTTTCTTCTAACAACAAGTGTAGTACATATAAAGAGATGGGGAAGAAGAAGTTGACAGAAGAGGAAAGGATTCTCCTCAAAGAAGAAAAAAAGCAAAAGAAAGAGGTAATTATCTTAGTGACAGTATTTGAATTTTATTGGTACATCACTTAATAATTGATACATAAAAGTAGGATCTGTTGTACAGCAAGATAAGTTGCAAAAAGCAGCACTGAAGGCCCAAGCTGCAGAACTGAAAAAATTGGAGAATGAAAAACAAAAGTGGGAAAAAGGGAAGTTTGCCCTAAAGTCTATTGTTGCTCTATTAGACACCAAATTGGTTGAACAGGGATCAATTGGAGGTGAGGTTTTGTATTTTTGAATATTTTTTCTTATTCTTTCTCAGTAGATTCCTCTTTCTAATATCTGGTTTGTGCTTGTTACTACTTTATTAGTACAGGACATTTGCTTACCAGGTTCGCTGAAAAAGGACTTACATATCGCTTAACATCAAATTCAATAGAAAAATCTATTATGTGGACTATGAACGTTCCAGAACATATTTCTGAGGTAGTTTGTTCTTGATAGATTCTGTAAATCCATGGTATTTCAAGGTTTGTAGGAAATGAGTTTTCTTTTGAAATTTAAAGGTACTTGACTGTTCACATTTTGCAGCTTTCTCCCAAAGGAACTGAGGTACAATATGTCGTACTTGTATATGAGGCTGAGGAATTCTGCAATCTTGTTATCAATGAGTCACTTCTGGATCATGTTTCTAGAGTTCAAAGTCGTTATCCATCTTATACAGTTTGCTATCTCACAAACAGGCTGATGGCTTTTATCAGTAAACGGTAAAAAATTGCTTTGTCTTGTACAAGAATTTTAACCATTGGCCTTTTTTTTGTTGGATATTTGTTTGCGTATATAAATTTATGTCGTGCAACCCTAAGTTGCTTGGGTTCAATTCAATCATTGGGGCTAGCACCCAGAGATATAAATCTTTCTGGATGCGCTATGCTGATGTGGGAGTGTGCCTTTAAGATTTCATGGGAGTGATTTAATCTTGTTTGATATGCATGCTGGCCTGAGGATACAAATGAGTATATTTTCCCTAGTTTCTGTTTAGTCTGAAAAATATTCTATTTCAATTATTATTTGCATTATTTATTTGACAACAATATTGAATTTACTTTTAGTACATAGAGAGGTTGATAACGAGTAATACAATGGAACTTGTGGATTGATAAGACAAATATATGTTCTTTTCAGGAAATAATAATTTAGTATAGGGGCAAACATTAGAGCCTATTGTGCTAAGTCATTTGAGATTAAAAAGAAAGAAAAGCAACATAATATGACATTAGAATCCATTAGGTAAGTCAAAATCAAAGAATCAAGCATGGGTTTATTCTGACGTAAGGAAATCTGATCAGCTCTTTCTTTTTGGGTTGATGACCAAAACAATTCCAGCTTCGGTTAAATTTTACAATCGTTGTGTGTGTGTGTGTGTGCAGGATCACCTTACAAATGTAAGTTACACTGTAGTTGAGAATCACATGAATGTTTTTATAAAATACTGTGCTTCTTGCCGATTTGCATCTCTCATTTTGTACATATAAAGGTCTTTCTTATTTTTTTTATTTAAGAACTGCCTTATGTCATTATTTCCAGTTGATAATGCGGTAGTTTTTTCATAGGAAAATATTAAGCTGACCATTTAATGAGACTGGCAATGGATCTAGTTTTTGTGTTTGTGAATTCCTGATCAACACTTGACATCAGCAATCCATTCAGGAATAAAAGGCTGATTTGCGATTGTTTATACTCTTCATTGTGTATGGATATATTACTTCATGCAGTCAATTGTTTGTACTAGTCAGCATACACTGTGCATCTTAGTTTTTTTTTGGAAGCCAGCTTTAAGAAGATTCTTCATTTTCTATGGGCACATTCTAATAATTGCTGGCACTATCAAAGTTTAATGTGACCTTATTTTCTTTACTGCATAGTTGTTCAACTGATATGTATCTATGGGTACCGGCAATTTATGATTACAAGGAGGCTTTAATGTTTACAAGTGCCTGTTGCTATCATTTTCTGTACTTGTAATTGAAAATGTCCTATTGCATGAATTTGAAACACTGATTTTGGCAATATTCAGGGAAAAGGAGCAGTACAAGAATCCTGAAAATGGTAATGGTTGGAGACGTCCACCAATTGAAGAGGTCAAACTACTGAGAACTTTCAAATCAAAGTGCACAAATGTTTTTGAAGATGATCATGGTAATTTATGTGTCTGAACTGTTTTCCTACAGGTACTGGCAAAATTGACCACTCATTTTGTCAGGGTACATCATAGACATTGTGCAGATGAAGCAGAAATTGCTGAACATATTGTCGGCTTGACATGCAGCCTGGCTTCTTGCCAATTTAGGTTCTTAGTACTTCTAATTTTACCTGTCATATTGTCCCTGCTCAAATATATTAAGAGTTGACAACATTAGAGCGTTCATTTTATCTTGCATAGATGTCCCACGTGAGTTTTTGTGCTTTGGTTGACCATTTTCCCAATCTATCTAATTGCAGAAATAAATTAACACGGTTATCTGTAAATGCTAATGGGTCCCTTATCCCAAAGGACTCCATCGACAAGAATTTAATAAAAAAGAGTCCATGGTGAGTAGTATTTTTACAATATGTTGCACAACATTCATAGATGTATTACATTGTAAAATCAATTAATAACTTCATGCGGTAGTTACCAAGTTATTCCCGTATATCAACTATTTTTCTGGTTGAACATTAGCATGGAGTTTTATATCGTTGCCATTTTGGTTTTCTCTGTTATGAAAGTTGACGTATCTCACATCATTAATATGTATATTGCTTATATTTTCTATTATGTTTATGCATTTGAGAAACATTCATTATTTTTACCAGAATAGTAATATCAACAGATGGGTAGAAATTATGGACTGAATCTTTATATCTGCCCACAAATCTTCACAGTCACTGCCTATGCATTTGTGGTTTTCTTTTCTGAGTTTAGGTTGAAAGCTTTGGTAGCTATTCCAAAGGTGCAGCCACGATTTGCTGTTGCTATATGGAAGAAGTATCCTACTATGAAATCTCTTTTGCAAGTTTACATGGACCCTAGTAAATCGGTAAGGATGAGCAGAATATGTTTTGTAAATTTTCTGATTGATGATGATGGCACTATGTATGCTCTCAATATGATCTTATCTTTTGTCATACATATTATTAATGTCCTACATATTACGTTTATTAATGTCCAAGTGCCTTTTCGATTTTTGTTCCTTTTTTTTTTTCTCAATTCTAGCATAATCTATGAGTAGTTAACAATTTTGACCAATTTAATGAGCTGAGAATTGAAATGTATGTGCAATGCCTCATAACAGCCTTAATAGCCTAAAGTTATTTAGTTTTCATTTATTTTCAAGCTTGTTAATTGAAAAGAATTACTTTTCCTATTGTAAAAGTTATATAATTTATATATTAATATTAATGTATTTTCTTGAAAGTTGAGGTTTTCTTTGTACATTTTCATTTTCTTTTATAAGTGGGCTAAAATTGTTGGCAATGTCATAGACTAAAATTGACAAAAATAAAAGGGCTGGATAAAATTGAGAAGGCATGCAAAGTTTTGGATATTTCAGTCATTAAACCTTTCTCATAGTTGCGACACTTATCTGTATGGATGCATCCTACTGTCCTCGGTATTGGAATATCTTTGTTGCAACTCACACAACTTTTCATATTGAATCAACTTAATGTTGAGATTTTATTCAATAGTCTGCATTTCCACATTCAGCTGTGTTGATGTTGTTGCCATTTCCATTAGCAGCCTCATATGTAATGACTCAAGAAAAAACCTTAACATTCATCTGTGTTTATGTGAATTTGAAAATTTCAGGTATCTAATTTACTTTGAAAAATGTGAGGCCTTATGTTAGGAGAGCTTTTGTTTCTATTTCAATCTATAGAAGTCCATGATATTTTTTTGAGCAAATAACAATTTAATTGCCGATCATGATAGAGATAAGTACCTGTAGGAATTTAGGTTTTATAAACTGGAAATATCTTGTTGAAGACATCCCAAGATTATGAGCACCAATCCGATGTAGAAACTTGGCAGCAGTGCTACACAACACACAAAGAAAAAGGGTTTCATTTTTATGCTTTTATGAGGGGAGTCATGGAATTATGGGAATACAGGAGATTATTTATCTCTCCTCATCCTAGTCCCAGTTCAAGTTCTAGGCATTGTGCTGCAAGTAGACTTCTTTAATAAAAAATATGCTTGTTTATTATCTACTTGAAGATTTAGCTTTTTACGTTCATGATATGGTCAAATATCATCTCTCATGATTTATTGTATCTTATACTTGAGTTGAGGGAGATAACATTCCATGATAAGATGTTGTATTAAGAGCAGAAAATATGATGTTTCACTTAACTTAGAACAGATATTTCATACTCCAAATCTGATTCCATTCTGTGTGAAGAACATGGTCATTAAACTCTGAAAGTGGTAATGTAACTGTGCTCAGACTCATTTGTTTCTCACATCAAATGGCAGGTGCATGAAAAGGAATTTCTGCTTGAGGACTTGACCATAGAAGGTTTACTTGGTGGTGAAAGAAGAGTAGGTTCCATTTGTTCAAAGCGAGTGTACAGAATACTCATGGCTCAAAGTGGAAGCATCAAAACTGATGATGTTGAGGACGGTGCTGACTTTTTCAGGCTTCAACAATCTTGACTAACTTCACTGTAATAATTCAGGGTGCTGGGAGTATAGGAATTGTATATATCATGTTTACAGTTGACTATTCTTTTCAGCCATGTTTTTCTTGAGGAGGACAGCTGATATGTTCACAACATTTAAAGATAGCACAATATTATTGAAGTTATAGCTGCAATTCACTTCCTGAAGTGGCATTAGAATTGACGTGTACTCAATATAAGCGTCGTTATCAGTAACTAGGTGTTTTGACAAATTGATCCGAATCAAATTAATCACCAGAGACTATTAGGTGAATCCAGAACTTTGCCTCGCGCTACTATGGGTTTGAGATGTTTTTCTGATGAATTAGCCGAATTTAAATAATTCAAAATTGAATTGAACCGAATTGAATTCAAAACTGAATCAAATTGAAAATTACATATGAAAAACTGAACTGAATTAAAAATTTTAAAAATATGAATTATTTTTGTATTTTTATATTAAATTAGTATATATTTTTAAAAAAATATTTAGAAATATAAAAATAAAAAATAAAAATTGGGTTAACTGAAATTTTTGTATACAAAATTGAATTGAACCGAGCTAAATTTCAGTTCGGTTCTAAAAATTTAAAAATTTTAAAAAAGTAAATTAAACCGAACCGAACTACGGTTCGGTCAGTTCGAAACCCACGGCCACGAACACTTGTGAGATGCAGCACTTCAGTTCTGGTTGCTTGTTATTCATAGAAGATGAGAGCTCTTTTTTGTGCTTGTAGTGGTAGAGCATCCACATATAAATATAGTCATTTTTGTCTGGCTATGCGGAATCAGTTGTCAGGCGTCTGCATCACTTGTGCACACGTGTACTCAATTCCTAAATCTAATTTTATGGTTTGTGATGTCTCATCATTGCCCTGTAGCTTCTCAGTGCACAATTGTATGGGTGGAAATCAGGGGTGTAAACTAGCAAGATGAGCCGAGTTTTCACTAGTTAGGGTTTGATT
>CATIWO010917957.1:0-21544 GCA_949673435.1 Macaranga tanarius | reverse complement strand
TATATTCCTTGAAAAATTAAGAAGTATATTTATGGTTGAGAACAGAGAAATATTCTTTACTGACCTTCTTCTGATAAAGTTTCAAACATATTTTTATCCACTCACTGGGTAATTTCCTTTTGAAATTACTCACACTCTTTTGTTTTAAAAATTTTAAGTGTAGGTGCTTAGTATCTGCTCAGACAGCAACGGAGAGAAGTTAGTGCAGTGGACATTGCCGATAAAGAAATTGATATTAGAATTTTTATGTAATATTAGGATGAACAGGAGCTGTATTAAGTTTTATAATTGAAATATTGTGATGTAATTGTTAAGCAATACTTTTTATTTTCATTAAATCCTTAATTATGTGTATTAATGGAGAAGTTTTGGTGAAGGCATGACATAAAGAGTGTGATTATTTTCACTCTAAAAATTTTAAATACTCTTTACTTTACATTAGATCTAATAATAAACTATTAGATATTTTTCTTAATATAATTTTTTTCTTAAAAATTATTATTTTATTTTTAGGCGCACTTTTTTTTTCTTTGTTAAAAATATATACGTATATAAATTTTCATTTGCTTTTATTTAGAACAAACTAAAATAAAATTTAGTAGAATTTTACTTAAGTTTTAATTGTTTTTATGAAGTTAGATAAAATTTTTTTAACTAATAAATTATGATTATATTATTTATACTTAAATAGTGGGATTAGTTTCACTCTAAAAGTTTTAAACATGCTTTGCTTTACTTTACATTATATTAAATAAAATAATTGAGTTATATCTTTTTTTATTAAGAGTTACATAAATGATACATTTTTATTTCTTAAAAATTGCTATTTTCTTTTTCAGGTACACATTTTTCTTTTGTTAAAAATGTATACATGTATAAATTCCATTTAATTTTATTTAGAATAAGCTAAAATAAAATTTAATATAATTTTTCTTAAATTTTATTTTTATAAAATTAAATAAAAATGTTGTTAAACAATAAATTACAATTATATGATTTAGACTTTAATAGTGTGATTATTTTCACTCTAAAAATTTTAAATATGCTCTACTTTACATTATATTAAATAAAATAATTCAATTAGATCTTTTTTCTTTAAAATTACATAAATAATTATTTTTTAATTTGTTAAAAATTATTATTTTCTTTTTCAGGTACACATTTTTTTCGTTTACACACACATATATATATATATATATATATATATATATATACCCATTTACTTTTATGTAGAATGAACTAAAATAAAATTTAGTAGAATTTTTGCTTAAATTTTTATTTTTATATATGCTCTACTTTACATTATATTAAATAAAATAATTCAATTTTATCCTTTTTCTTAAAAATTACATAAATAATTATTTTTTAATTTGTTAAAAATTATTATTTTCTTTTTCAGGTATACATTTTTTTCGTTTACACACACACACATATATATATATACCCATTTACTTTTATGTAGAATGAACTAAAATAAAATTTAGTAGAATTTTTGCTTAAAGTTTTACTTTTATAAAATTGGATAAAAATTTCGTTAACTAATTAATTAAACTAAAATAAAATTTAGTAGAATTTTCGCTTAAAGTTTTTATTTTTATAAAATTGGATAAAAATTCCGTTAACTAATTAATTAAATTATAATATTTAGATTTAATATTCACAGGAGTGCTTGGCATTTAATAGTATTTTTGTAATTTTTATAAAACAAAATGTAAATAATTAAATTATAAACATAGTTGATGAAAATTTTCAGAATTATATTCATTGAGGGGGTTAATCTCGCTAAAAATAAAAGTATAAAAACTTAATGTTCATATAAATAAAAGTACAAGGGTCAATGTAGGATTTTTAAAATGCATTTTTAATCATAAAATGAATCTTGATCTCACTCAGCGGTGCATGTTTAACACATGCTCTGACATTTCATTACAGAAAGAGTTAACATAAACAAAAATAAAAATGTAAAATCTCAACCTATATAAATAAAAATGGAATGAATAAATCGTGAAAAAATAAAAATGTAGTGGGCTAAATATGGGTTTATCCTACACAAAGACAAAAAGATTTTGTGAGTGGCCAAAATTAATTATGTGACATGGTCACTTATGTGAAAGAACAATAAACATACAAAATTTGAGTGTTATTTTACACATTACGATACATATTCAATGCTCAAACAAATTCAATTTGCGATGATTCTTGAATCAACATGCAGTGGCATGGATTAGCTTTCTCACTATAGACCTTGGGAAACTTACAAGACAGGTCGAGACCTTTTCAACAGTTTCATCAATCTGAACAGCCCATGGAGCCATCCATGCCGATTTGTCACTGGAATCATAGAGTTGTTCCAGAATGTTTACCACTTCTTGCATGTTTGGCCTAAGCCTTGGATCTGTTGATAGACATTTAACTGCAAGGTCGAATGCTTGTTGGGCAGCACTAATTGCATACTGCCCTGCAATGCAAGTGTCCAACACTTTGAAAACGTTGCGTTTGTTGCTATGGCAACGCATCGCCCACTTAACTAAATGCTCTTTAGAATGCCAGTTTCTCTCTATAACCCGCCGGCCGGATAACATTTCAAGGAATACAACTCCGAAACTGTATACGTCACTCTTTGTTGTTAGATGACCTTCGTGAAGAAGAACATAATAAATTCAGATACACGCAAGTCCAAACTATATATGCAGAAACTTTTCAGAAAATTTTAGCTACGCCAAATGTTATTATCAATAGAAGTAATGAGTTGGAAGATACCTGTGCCCATGTACTCAGGAGCAGCATACCCTTCAGTACCCAGGACCCTTGTGGAGACATGAGTTTTGCCATCTATAGGCCCGTTTGTGGCCAAACCGAAGTCAGTGAGTTTAGCATTGAAGTTCTGTAATTTACAATGCAAATAATGCATAAGAGTTTATGATATACAATACCAGAGCTCAACTCAAATACAAATTTCAGCAATTGAACATTTTCACATACCAAATCAAGCAGGATATCAGAAGTTTTGAAATCTCGATATATCACATGAGCCTCGTCATGAAGAAATGCCAGACCCTTGGCAGCACCAAGAGCAATTTTCATACGGAGATTCCAGGTGAGTGGTTGAAAGTTCTCATTTTCTTGTTACAAAAATATGAGCATAATGAGATCACATAAAGAACTTTCAACTACAAGTGCAGGTTTGAAATGTTAAAACAACGGAGAATAGTAACTACTTACTTCTACATATGTAATTATCTAAGCTTCCTCTTGGCATATACTCATAGGCCAATAGCCGATGTTCGTCCTCTGAGCAATAACCTATCAATTTCACAAGATTTGGATGGCATAACTGCCCCAGGTGTTTGATTTCCTCCTATTGTCCATTAAGCCCAACGACCCTTATCAATACTTGTAAATATTTTTATCAATGCACTAGAACATGCCAAAAGCAGGATTAATCTAGACTAAAGATGTTGAGTGAAAGAGACCTTTTGAGCACTGGATAAATGAACATTTACTTCTACGGTGCAAATGGAGCTTAACTCGATGAGTTAATGTATAAAGGTTCAATGTGAAAAGCTTCAGAAACATGTAGATGAGCTGAAGGGCAGCAGAAGAGCAGTACTTACCAACCATTCTTGTTGACCTTGGCAGCCCTCTTGGCGAAGCTTCTTTACAGCAATTGCCATGCCTGTCTCAGGCTTAACAGCCTTTAATGAATGCTCATCAATCCACCCTTTGAAGACATAACCAAAATTACCTTCACCCAGGAAACCATCTCGAACGAAATTTCTTGTGGCTTCTTTCAGTCCACTAAAGCTAAAGCTCTTCAAATTGGTTGAATTCATCAGGATCTCACCTTTTGTCTCTGAATTTGAAGGCATTGGCACGGACTCGACCTTGCTGCTTGACCTACTTATATCATTCCCACCATTACCATTACCAGAACATGTTATGTTCAACCCTACATATTGCAACACCACATTTTTTTTAATGCAAATAAGAAATATTAGATAGAAATTCTCTCCTGACCAGACATGACAGAATTCTTTACTGCCCATTATAATTTTTTGATAACAGGACAACACTAATCTAAAACATAAAAGTTTATGATACAATCCCATTTTAAATTATTAATTTGCATATATATTAAATAATCAAAGGGTAATTCATAAAGTTGGGATTAGTGATGTAAATAGTGCGTCGCGACTCCGGTGAAATTACCAAAATGCCGTATTATTCTTGAAAGCTACCAAAAAGTGTATTGGCAATCTGATAATTTTACGCGTATCGTGATGTACTGTTCATGCAACACATGCCACCTATCATTACCCATAATTAAAGTGGGCTATATAAAAGAATTTTTATCTAGAAATAATAATAATAATAATAATAATAATAATAATAATAATTAAAAACAAACAAACATAGATACAAGCATGCCAACCCCGGGAAAGGATAGTCTCAGGTTTGATTTCAGAACTGAAGCACGACCCCATCAAGCAATAAGATGCTCAAAGCTATTCGCTTTTATCCTTACCTTTTTCATTCATTACATTGAGTTACAGAAGCCTTAAGAAAGAAGAATTATAGATCTGGATTCAGTAAACGAAAGCATTGACTTTGTTGTTTCCAGGAAAGTGATAAGAAAAGAAAATAATAAGAAAGGAAACTTCCTTTCTTTTTGATTAACAAAATGAAAAATTCAACCGACACATTATGGTTTAAGTAGCAAATAAATTAAATTCCCTTTAGTAAAATTCCATGTTAGAATTTTATGTATGAAAAAAATAAAAGATACTGAAAAAGTTTTAACCCTTTATGGGTCCATCCAACTTAAACTTTAAAATAGTCAGAACCCTTATTGCTACCGAATATCGAAAAAATCATTTAAAGAATAGAAAATTCTTAAGTTAACTCTATTCACCATATTGTTGAAATTTAAAAAGTTTGAATAGAATTATATTAATTTTTAACAAATTAAGACAACTTCTAATAATTTATTAGGTAAAGATAAAAATTATAAAAGAACCATAAATATGTTTTTTTATGAATTATACAGCATTATCCTATGGTGCATTTGGAAATAAGTAATTATTATATTAGATTTTAGAAATATCTAATTAGTATATTAGATTAATCTCTTGTTAGTTGTTGTGCAGACCAATTGGTTGACCCTAGGGGTGAGCATTTAGTTGGTTTGGTTGATTTTGGGTATTTTTTTTTACCGAATTGAAATATATGAAAACTAAATTGAATCAAATAAAAAAATAACTGAAATAATTAAAAACTAAACTGACCGAATCAAACCAAATTTTTAGAAATATTAATTGTTTTAATATTTTTGTATTAAATTATACTATTTAAAAATTAAAAATAAAAAAATAAAATTTTAGTTTGTTTTGTTATTTTAATTAATCAAATTTTTTAAATATAAAACCAAACCAACTTTTGATTCAGTTCAATACATGAAAATAAAAATATAAAATAAACAAATTGAACTAAATTAGATTGATTTGATTTTTGGTTCAGTTCAATAAGAAGCCTTGCTTACCCTTACCCTTAGTTGACCCCAAGACCTTAGTCTTCTGTTCAATTCTTAAATGGAGTATATTTATGATTTTTTTTTGAATAATTAGATAATTTATTATAGTGGTTTATGTTGTGTTTGGTAGTTATTTGATAGTGTTGTAATTAAAAATAGGATGATGTGAAGATATTTGTATAATTATTATGATTTTAAAAAAATCCTTCGATGTCTGTGCAGACTTTTTTTTAAAATGTATATTAGTATATAGGGATAATTACAATTTTGTATCCCAAAGTTTTATCTTTTGGTAAAACTAGTCATGTAGTTTTTTTTAGACATATAAGTACCATATGTTTCATATTTTTTACATTTACTACCCTTCCAATTAATATCATCATTATTTTATAAAAAAACATTGATATAATATTAAAATTCAACGATAAATTTATTTTATATATGATTTATGATATATTTAACCAATTAGTTACTTTTAAAAATATTATAAATTTATTTTAAAAATTATTTTTTTATTCATAAGAAAATTAAAATTATATATAAACTTAATTTTTTGTGAATTAATTGTAGCTAGTTGAATAATATATCACTCATTATATAATTATAGTATTAAAAAATTATATTATTTTAACATTGAAGTATATATTTTAAACAATAATTATTAGAAGGGTATTAAAGTGTAAAAAATTATGAAACACATAGTATTTAAAGGACGAAAAAAAGTATAGGACTAATTTTGCCAAAAGGTGAAACCACAAGGTACAAAATTATATTTATCTCTAATATATATGGATGGAGATGTTTGCACTCCACCAATTAATATTTGCACTTTATATTAGTGAGGGAATAATCAAGTGGTAACTCCCCTCCAAGAGTATTTTAAGGTGTAGAATTCAGAACATACTACCATCAATTTAAAAGGGGAGGACTGCTCGTATTGTACAATCTATCTATGTTTAGGTCATATGACCTCCTTTTAAAAAAAAAATTGCACCTCATATTTAATGTATATGGAGCATAAATGACATGACAATCCTTAACACATATTAATACCTATTTTCATTAGTAAAATTTTTTTCACATGTTCAAATAGATTATTATTTTCAATAATTAATTTTCTTATTTTGAATAATTAAAGGCATTTTTATGAAATTGAATCAATAATTTAAAATTAAAATTTTTATTTTAGTTAAAATATTTAAATATTATAAAATTTAAATTGATTTTCTAAAACGATATTTTATTTACAACATTTTTCACTTTTAGATATTAAGAAGTATTATTTTAATGAGATCGAAACCATAATTAAAAAATTAATTTTTTTTTATTTTTTTTATTTTTTTTATTTTTTTTATTTTAACTTCACATATAATTTAATTGAAAAAGAAATTTTTTTTATTTTCATATGATTTTAATAAATTACTAATAAAAAGTTATCTTACTTGACGAAATAAGCATACATTTTCACAAAATATATAATTTATTTGGATGAGTAATAACTAGTTCAAATTAAAATGTTTATACATTTCTATAGCTACCGTTCCAGATATCATTTCGAGGAGGACAATTCCGAAATCATATACATCAGCCTTATTGGTCAGACGGCCTTCACAAGAACGAGATATGGTAAGAACAGAGAGTAAAATGTTTCATAACTGAAATTTCTTTGTTAATAAGCAGCCCGGGAGGCAGCTGGCATCTTGAGGTTCCAGGTTTGATCTGTGGAAACCCCAAGAGTTTAATGTTTTAGCTGATTCCATGAGTGGAAGCCACAATTTTCAATGCACAACACTTATAGGTAGATATATTTTATCTTTTCCTCTCTTGACGAGTACTAACAACCAACAGTCATCGCCTCTACATGAACAGACTAACAACACTGACACTGTCCATAAAAACATTGCAGGATAAGCATATTTACAAGGCTCGCTTATGTCTATTGCATACATGAAGTAATGAATACCACCTTTTTTCATATACTCAGGAGCTAAATAACCATATGTTCCTCGGATGCTGGCAGTGAGATGGTTTTTATCAGCAGTTAGTCCATCCTTGGCAAATCCGAAATCGGCGAGTCTGGCATTGTAGTTCTGAAGAAAGAGTTTTAACTCTTTAAAGTAATGCATAATTTGAAGTGAATACAATTGCTTTTGAATAATTGGAACTTTCACATACTGCATCAATCAGGATGTTAGAAGTCTTATATCACTTGTGCCAAATCATGCAGAAATGCTAATGCCTTAGCAGCTCCAAGTGCAATTTTCATACGAAGAATCCATGGGAGCAGTGTGCAAGCGAGAATAGCCTATTCTGACAAATATATATATATATATATATATATATATATATATATATATATAATTGACTTAGGGTGAATTATCAAACAAAGGAAGATTTAATCACTTACCCTTTAATTGTTGATTTTCTAAGCTACCATTGAGCATGCACTCATACACCAGAAGCCTTTTGTCATCCTCTATGAAGTAACCAATCAATTCACCAGATTGGGATGATATAGCTGCCCCAAGTATTTGATTTCGGGGTATTTACCATTTTGTGGTAAAACTCAAAATTTATTCCCATTTTAGGATGATTTGTAAAGTATTTCTCATTTTAGGGAGGTTTTGTAAAATATTTCCCATTTTAGGGTAACTTATTCCAAAAAAAAAAAAATTTCCCTAAAATGGGAAATATTTTACAAAACCACCCTAAAATGGGAAATATTTTACAAATCACCCTAAAATGGGAATAAATTTTGAATATTACCATAAAATGGTAAATAGCCCTTTAATTTCTGCCTATTGCCCAAGAATCACTCAAAATGTTACCAGTCTAGATAGTTTTTATATATTCTCATTAAAATGTGCCAAGACTGCTAACAGTGAAATCTATAACGATGCCCTTTGAATATATATAGATCATTTGAAATTAAAAAGAAACGAAAATTTCTGCCAACTCCAAGAATATGTCTCTGCTTGCATATCAACCTGTAAGGCGAGCAATACATATTTATTAGTATTGTATAATTAAGGTATGTGACAATGATCTAACGTCCAGGTGTAGAGCACTTAAGGTACATGGTACTCGGTCTGTTTGTTACTATGCATAAACTTGAAGTAGGCAAAAATCCGCTTGTCAATTTGCCTTAAGGGCATATTGGAGCATTACATGTACCAGTGCACAGTGCTTTAGCAGCATGTTTAATAGTACCTTTCACGTATTGGGAAATGAAAGGTTCTTCGAAAGCTGCTGAAATGTGAACGCTGGAAGATTAGGAAAAGAATAGTACAGTAGAGGGATATTTACCAGCCACTTTTGTTGGCCTTGGCAACCCTTTTGACCGAGCATCTTTATAGCGACAGGCCTGCCCATTTTAGGAGTAGAAGCCATTAATGAATGCTTATCAATCCAATGTTTGTATACAAATACAAAACCACCAATCACCATGACCTATCACACTATTCGGGCATTTTGCCAATTTATGATAAAAAGAAAAAAATTTCCTACTTTATGCTAGTTTGTAAAATATTTCCTAATTTATGGTGAATTTTTTTTTTTTAAAAAAGAAAGTCCAAAGCATTTCGCCAGTCAAACTGGTGGAAGTGCTAGGGACAAAAAGTCCCACTAACCTTTCCGCCATTTTGAGTGAGTGGCGGAAAGGCTTAAAAAAAAAATAGTTGGGTTGTATATGCATAGCCGTGCACGTGTATATATACACGCACGTGCATGCATGACCTGTGCATGTTACAATAAATTTTTAATATTATTATATTTTCCAAAAAAATTAATTATTTTATTATTTTACAAAATAAATTTTATTTTACAAATAATTATTTTAAATGTGTGAAATAATTTTTATTTAATGGTGATAAATGAAAAATATAAATATTATACATTTAAAATATAAATAGAGTTTTTTAATTAAAATTAATTTAACTCATTTTGAATCATTTAATGATTAATTATGATAATAATTTGAAAAATTATGCCTACACTAATTTATTATAATTAATTTAAATTTATTTCATAAAAATGAGTTCAATACTAGAAAAATTATGTACGAAGCATGTGTATTGTGTATACTAGTATTTTTAAATATTCAAACACAACTTATACAGGTCATCACCAGGTCATATTAAAAAAAATGGTGTAATTAAAAGAAAAAATTATGCAGCAAATGATAAGATTTCAATTGCTTATCTCACCAGGTCATCACCAGTAATATATTAATTGAAATTAAATTAAATTAATTATAATTTGAATAATTATTTAAATTAAACTATATTTTTTATTTTGATTAGGTTAAAATAGTTGTTGGAAGACTTTTGCCGTCCTTGTGGCTCTACCAGGGTCGAACTGGATTAGTAAGAGTCCGATGCACTCTGGATACTAGTGGTTCATACTGAAAAAAACTGATTAAAATTAATTTAGCTAATTTTGAATCATTTGATGATTAATTATGATAATAATTTGAAAAATTATACCTACTCTAATTTATTATGATTAATTTAAATTTATTTCATAAAAATAAGTTCAATACTAAAAAAATCATGTGCGAATTACGTGTGTTGTATATACTAATATTTTTAAATATTCGAACTTGACTTTGTTACATGTATACACTTATTATTCTTATTCTTGTTATTATTATTATGAAAAATATGAAAAAAAAAAAACAAGTAATGGGACTTGTGGCCCAATAGAGAGAAATGAAAAAATAGCATTTTGCCACTTTGCTATTTGGAAAAAAAAAAAAAAAAAAAAAAAAGACAATTCTGCCAACATTCCGCCACTCAAAGTGACAGAATTATAGTGCACATGCCATGTTGGCTAAAATTACCATAAATTGGTAATATTTTTTCAAATTACTATAAACTAGGAATTTGGACAAAAATACCACAAAATGAGAATTTTTATTTTTTTTTTACCATAAATTGGCAAAAAGCCCACACTATTCAGACTGAAATCCATAGTTATTCTTAATTGGTTTAATGTGAGAATGAGCCTTCAAAAGCATCTTCAACAGCCTTATATACCAATGCATACCACATCAATAGTGTACAATTCTTCAATTCATAGTTCATAATGGTCATGAAAAAGGTAAAAGTTTAAGAATAGGCAGAAAAAGGGTATAAAGAAAGAGACACTCACCACAAATTCTTGGAGACCTTGACAAGCATTTTGGTTAACCATTTTAACAGCAACAACCATGCTTGTCTTAGCAGAGGCCAGTGTTAATGAATGCCTATCAATCCACCCTTTGTAGGCACTACCAAAGCTACCTTGAATTATAACAATTTTCCTGATTAAAGTCCATAGTAGCTGCTTTTAGTTCATTCAAGTCAAATATCTTCAACTTGGGAGCCTGCAGGATCTCATCCACTATTCTAGCAGTCGATCCATTCATATGATTTCCACCTTTCCCTATAAATTTTACATCCTCTCCTGTCCTGCATATAAAAATAAGCAATAAAAATGATTAGTGTTAGTCTAATCCATGCATATCTATAGTTATTTACAAACACCTATCCAGAGTATTAAACCTAGTAGTTGAATATGTGACACATATTATACTTGGCTCATGAAAATGTGATACGTATACTAAATGTTATAAATCCAACAATTAGATGTAATATATCTAAATATGATGAAATTTAATTCCAGAATATTAGTTAAAAGAGAAGAGTGTAAAAAGTGAATAATAAATCAGAAGAGATAACAAGAAAACTGTGAATTTGCAGAACATACCAGAATTCCTGGCATAAGCCAAACGGGGTCCCACAACAACTAAAGATTGTAAGCACCCAAAGAGAAGAAAACTTGGGCGAAGAAATTGAACAATTAAAGAAAGCCTGATCTCATCAATTATAAGAAATAATTCTGCTGTGAAAACAATGGCTAGCCTACGTCAGTCTAAGAAATTGACCACCCAATTGCACATTTTAATTCTTTATAAAATCATACAACATTTCCAACAAAACAAAAGATAAGGATATAAATAATTCATTTCTTTTTCGCTTGTGTTTATCTAGATTTAAACTTTATTTTTCTTTATTTGTCTTATCGAGTATGCATATAAAGGCATATCATTCCTCAGTCATCTGCTACAGATCTTGTAGGTAACATCACGACATTGTTATTAGTTGACATACAGCAAAAGAATAATAAATATACAAAACTTGACTTTTTTCTATGATGATACATAAAAATACACCTCCAATGAGAGCTTGAAACATAGGAAGCAGACTTGTCTTCTTCGCCATGTTACCATAACCTTGTACATTGACTTGTTAAAAGAAATACTGAATGGAGACCCACAAGGGCCCCATAGATTAGGAATACCTTATTTAGAGGTGCTGCTTAACTGGTTGATCCAATTACCCAAGAAGTGCTGCTCAATTGGATGACCTAATTGGATCACTCCTCTATCACCCAGTTGGGTCATTTCTCTGTCTACCGCCCAATTGGACCATCTTCTATGTGCAACTGAAAGTAACACTAACTTTTTGACATACTCGCTCCCAAACAGAGCATAAAGATGGCAGACTTCATAAGCCCCTTTAGGGACATACCAGTAGGAAAACCTATAAGGGAAATGGGCACCCTATCTCTACTGGCAAGCATTGAATGCGCCACCCATCAGTCATTGTAGCACCTAACACATTCTATTTTTTTAAAAAGCTACTCAATTACACTTACAAAATCACTGTACAGATAGGACCAATGAGTCAATCACCTTCTACTACCTGTCCACCTAATAAGGCTATATAAAGCCTCCACTCACCAAGATACCAGGTTTGACTTCACTTATTCTCCTTTTTCTCTTCTTATTCTGGTTCTTCCATTTTTCCCATCTGCAACTCCTTCATTCCATTTTTCCCATCTGCAACTCCTTCATTTTTATTCAATCATTCACTTCTCATTTGATATCCCAACTAGGCATCTCTAACTTAAGCATCGGAAGGACTTTGGGTAGTCAAAGCCCTCCTAGCTCACATTGTTCATCTTGATAGATTCTTGAAATTCATGGCTGGAGCTGAGATGATAAAGCACCCACATCATTTTACATTACTATACATATAGAATGCTCAAACAAATAGAAAATGCAATGATTCATGAATTAACATGCAGTGGCATGGTTTAGCTTTCTCACTGCACACTTGATTTGTAACTTTTTTCATGTGAAACCTATAAGACTTTTCTACACCTTTTCGAGGGTTTAATTAATTTCAACATCCTATTGATGCATCTATTGCTAATTTATCATTAGAATTATAGAGTCGTTCCAGAATGTTTACCACTTTTTGCATTTTTAGCATAGACTTTGGATCTGCTGATAGGCATTTGAATGCAAGGTCAAATGCTTGTTGGACAAATTTCCTGCTCAACTAAATTATGCCCTTCTAAGTTTTTGTTGGCCAAAAAACATTTTAAGAAATACAACTCCAAAGCTGTATACATCACTTTTTAGTGTTAGATAGACTTTATGAACAAGAACAGAATAAATTCAGATACAACCAAGTAAAAATAAGGCAAAATTTTTTCTATCAAACACAACTACGCAAATGTTATTATCAATAAAAGTAATGAATTGGAAGATACCTGTCGCCAAATACTCGGGAGCAGCATACCCTTCAGTGCCCACGACCCTTGTGGAGATATAAGTTCCATGTATAGGCCTATTTGTGGCCAAACCGAAGTCGGTGAGTTTAGTTTTAAAGTTCTTTAATTTACCATAGAAATAATGAATTAGAGTTATGATATACAATACCAGAGCTAATCTCAAATGCAAATTCTAGCAGTTGAACATTTTCATATACCAAATCAAGTAGGATATCAGAAGTTTTGAAGTCTTGATATATTATATGAGCCTCATCATGAAGAAATGCCAGACCATTAGCAGTACCAAAAGCAGCTTTCATACAAAGATTCCATATGAGTGGTTGAAAGTTCTCACTACTTATTACAGCAATATGAACATAATGAGATTACATAAAAAAATTTACATGTACAAGTTTAAAATGTTAAAACAATGGAGAATAGTGACTACTTACTTCCCCATATATAATTATCTAAGTTGCCTTTTGGCATATACTTATAGACCAGAAGCCGCTGGTTGTCCTCTGAGCAATAACTGATTAATTTCATAATATTTAGATGGCATAACTGCCCCAGATGTTTAATTTCTTCCTATTGTCCATTTAGCGTACAACAACGCTTCTCAATACTTGTAAATATTTTCATTTATGCATTAAAACTTGCTAAAAGCAGGATCAATCTAGACTAAAAGATGTTCAATGGAAGAGACCTTTTGAGCACTAGGTTGTTAGAGCTGCAGCGGAAGTAATAGACACACACAAACAATCATAAATAATAACACTAAAAGAAATAAGTAAAGTAGATATAAAGATTTTATATGAAAAACACCAAGATAGGTAAAAACTACGGACAGAGGAGGAGAGATTTCACTATGTATGTAAAAGTGCGTACAAAAGAATGTTAGAGTGGCTAACAATGAAGAATAAACCAGATGCCTTAACCCTAAATTGATTCAAAATTTATTTATAGATTAAGTGGAGAGAAAATAGGAGAAAAATAGCTTTCTAGTTGAATTTGGAAGACTCTGTGCACTACACAGGTGTGTTTCAGCCCGTGTAGCTTTTTGGAGTGAAAATAGGGTTCAAACACGGCCCGAAACATCCCTGTGTTCCCACCTGTGTACTTTTTTAGACAAATTGATAGGTTTTAATATAGTTACTAATATACCCATGTCCCTGTCTGCATTCACAATACACTATGAGACACGCCCTTGTCTCAGGCCATGTCTGCCTCCAATATAAAAACACGACCAAAAGTGTCCAAAACGCGAAGCCAACAAATCTCTTATCAAAATTTATGTCACAAACACACCAATCTCCACCTTGACATGAATTCCACATATTCATTCAAAACCAAAAATACTCCACAATGCAAACAATAACATAAACTCCACCTCTTCCAATATGCCCCCACATGCACAACTCAATGAGAATATAAAAGACCAATCAAGTCCAAATAATACACGAACTTAGACAAAGGAAGTGATTTAGTTAACATGTCAGTGGGATTATCATGAGTACTGACCTTCTCCATAATCATATCACCCTTTACAATAACTTCTTATACAAAGTGATAGCGAACATCAATGTGCTTAGTCCTTTCATGGAACATCTGGCCTTTGGTGAGATAAATAGCACTCTGACTATCATAATATAATTCTATGAGCTTTAAATCATTATAAAGCTCCCCAAATAATCCCTTTAACCAAATGGCTTCCTTGACAGCTTTAGTAATGGCCATATACTTAGTCTCCAAAGTAGACAACGCAACTGAAACTTGTAATGTTACCTTCCAACTAATAGCATAACCACCAATGCTAAAAATATAACCGGTCAATGATCTCTTTTTATCAATATCACCAGCAAAAACCTGAATCGACATAGCTAACAACCCCATAGCTACATTTCCTAAAATGTAAACACACTCCTGAAGTGCCACGTAGGTAGTAAAGGATCCATTAAACTACTTTTCAATGCTTTTTCCCCAGGTTAGCCATATTTCTACTAATTGAACTCATGATGTGCAATAAATCCGGATGTGTACAGGCCATAGCATATATAAGAGAACTAACTGAACTAGAGTAATTAAGAGATTCGAGTCATCTACTCGATCTTATCATCTAACTGTGGACATAATAAAGCTAAAAACTTAAAATACAAAGCTAATAGAGTACTTACAAGTTTATAATTATGCATATTAAACCTTCGTAAAACCTTCCCAATGTACTCTCTCTGACTAAGATACAATGAGCCAACCTTTCTATCTCTTACAATCTTTATGCCAAGGATTTTTTTGCTTCACCTAAATCCTGTATCTCAAATTTGGCACTCAACTGAGCTTTAAACTTTCTAATTTTTTCTTTATCCCTAACTGTAATCAATATGTCATCAACATAGAGAAGAAGATACACAAAAGACCTATTACAGTTCTTCTTGAAATAGACATAACTATTATAGTTGTAATGCCTAAACCTATGTATAGTCATGAAAGCATCAAACCTCTTGTACTACTGCCTTGGAGATTGCTTCAACCCATAGAGAAAATTCTTCAATAAAAACATATGGTCTTCCTTTTTTGAAGCAATAAATCTCTCTAGCTATTACATGTAGATGTCTTCCTCAAGCTCTCCATAGAAGAATGCTATTTTGACATCCGATTGCTCCAACTCAAGATCATGCCTAGCAATAATCCCAAGTAAAGCTCGAATAGAGCTATGCCTCACAACAGGAGCGAATACATCAATGAAGTCCACACCTGGAATCTGATTATAGCCTTTAGTAACAAGTCTTGCCTTGTATCTATCATCATCAATATTCAGAATGTCTTTTTTCTTCTTAAACACCTACTTACATCGAACAACCTTCTTACCTTCGGGTAACTTCACTAACTCCCATGTGTCATTCTTATGTAGAGACTCCATCTCCTTATGCATGGCAACCAATCACTTTTCTAAATCCACACAACTGTTTACCTCTTTATAGGTAGATGGTTTCTCACCAGCTTCAATATCTTCGGCCACATTTAATGCATAAGCCACCATATTTATTTCAGCGTATCTCTTTGGTACTTTAATGGTCCTCTTAGATCTATCCCTCATAATAGAGTTGTAATATCCTATCCTAGAAATTAGGCTATAGATAGATTTATGGACTCGATTTCATTAGAAATAAGTTTGAGGACCTTTTTAGTTGTTTTAAAAATTTGGGAGACTAAAATGGATATTTGTTAAAAGGGCTAAAATGGATATTTATCAAAAATGTTTTAAAAAGAAGAAAAGGAAGTAGGAGCTTCACTTTCACACCATTGCTTTCTTGCTTCTTTCTTCTCTACGCCAACTTCTTCATTCTTCATCTTTTTCATTTCTTTTCTTTTATCAAACTTATAATTCTCATCTTCTAAACATCAATTCAGGGTTTCTTATTACAAATTCAAGATTATATATAAGAGTTTATACAAGAATTTTTGGTAAGTAAAGTTAATTTGATTCTAATTTTTGAATTATTATAAAAACTGATATTTTGATCGAAGTTTTGAGTTTTTAAGCATGTTTATGCTAAAATGGACCCTTGGGATGTTTAAAATGTTGTTTAGAATTGATTTGGATTGATTTCTAGCATTTTTTATCGTTTTAAATTGAGTTTTTATGATTCCGGCCGCGGAGACGACGCCTCGGTGCTCCAGAAGGGGTGGCTCAGCACAGAGGTAGCACCTCTATGCATAGAGGTGGCACCTCAGCATTGAGGCAGCACCTCAATATAAAGGCAGTGCCTTTGTGTGCTGAGGAGTTCCTCAGCAGCCTTCTGAAGCCCCGAAACCCTATTTTGAGTAGATTTGAGCCATTGTTTGGGTCCTAAGTCATATCTTTAAGCTGTAGATCAATTAAATTAAGTAGAGTTAAGGTTATAAGCTAGTGTTCTTATAATTTACTATTAGTTGTTATGAGGAACGTTAGCCCCAGCCGTAGAGCATAACGCAACCCCTACTGGCTAGAATTGTCATATGTATCTATCGAATTTCAGAAATATATATATGCTTATGTTTTACAAAGGATTGATATTTATTGATTTCCTAAATATTATTTGCAAATATGTATTTTCAAGCTATCTGAAATCATATAGTGTTAAGTTTACTTTGAGCTATTCACATGAGAATTTAGTTTTGAAATATTTGATTTAAGAAATATACTCAGAAAGGTACCTATGAAATCACACCTTAAATGTCGGGTGAAATGAAATAAAATATATTACCGACATGTAATGTCTTTATACATGCATATGATGATAATTTAGCACTTTGGGCAACCGGGTGAGACATTCAACTCCCAATTTTATATGGGATTATAGAATACCACCTGAATGTACAATGATATATATATATATGTATTTATATATTTGATCTTAATGATTATGTCTATGATTTTCCTTGATTTATATCAAGATGTGCTAAAGGATTCTGAGGAAAGTATATGGATGTTTTATTTTTATAGTAGAAATTGATGAGAAAGAAGTATTTACATAATTACTTAAGTTATTTTCCATATCATGTATGGATTTGTATTTGATATAAGTTGAATTTCTATATTATATTACATGATTATATATTAATATTTTATGTAGTCATACATATATCCTCTCACTGAGTAGTCATAGTCATCCTACCTATCATAACTATTTTAGATTGCTTTTTAGTGGATCAATAGATTCTTGTATAGTGTGTTTTAGAGTGAGCACTAGAAGAGGTTGAGCCAACAAACTATTGCTGTTTGGAGATAAACTTTTACTTTATAAGCCTCAGAGGTATATGTACAGTTGTTTAATAGATACTGTAAACTTTATTTGTATTACTGTATGCTTGTAAGGATGATTATTTATATTAAATTATCATATATAATGGTTTAAGAATGATAAGTAGTTTAATATTGCACTGACCCTTGTAGTAGAGAAAGGGAAGGGGTATGACATTTATTGGTATCAGAGCATAGGTTATTGATTCTGTAGACTTCATTAGGTAGGATACATTGATTAGGTTTTTAATCTTGGTATTTTGTTATGGTATAGGAAGATGCCACCCTGTGCTATAGATGGTAGAGGTCGTAGTGGTCAAGGCCATGGTGGTCGAGGTCGTCGTCATGTTGAGAGATTAGAAAATATTGGCCAACAACCTCATATAAATCCTACTCCATCTTTATCTTTGGAAGGGATGGATGAGTATGAGTTGCCTTAAGGAAGTGAGTTGGTAGGTGATACTACCCCATAAAGAGATCATTCTAGGGCAGACCCACCCTTTCAACCTAATCCACCACCTCCTATAGCTCAGGTACCACCTGTTCCACCTATTGCAGTTCATATTGATGCTGGATTAGGTGCGGCTATAGCCCAAGCCATTACAACTGCCATGATAGCTAGGGATCAACAAAGGCCTTAAGATATAGTAAAATACTGCAAACATTTAGGATATGAGAATTTTGATGGCTCTCTAAATGTTGAGAAGGCTGTAGAATGACTTAAGAAGATTGAGAAAGTTTTTACCTCTATAGAAATCTCAGATAGGGAGTAGGTTAGTATAGTAAAAATGTTTTTGCAAGGAGTAGCAGATAGTTGGATGGATATGATACGTCTCCTTCATGATGATGAAATGACTTAGCAAGCATTTGTAATAGAATTTCAAAAGGAGTATATTTCAAAGAGCTATAGGTTAGGGAAGCAAGATGCCTTCCTTAGGTTGGCACAAGAAGATATAACTGTTAGGGAGTATATCGATAAGTTTGAAGATCTATATCGATTTATGGCAGATATGCTTCCTTCTAAGGAGAATAAGTATGACCGATTATTAAGTGGCTTGCATGTGACTATTTAGTCGGGTATAGCTTCTTTGAGGGTACTACTTATAGAAGCTTAGTAGAAAAAGCTTTGGAGGTAGAAAAGCTAAAGAAAGAAGAAAAAGAAGTGTTTTAAAAAAGTCAGAAGTACAGTCAGAGTTCTTTATTTAATGTTGATAATAGATTTACTAAGAAAGAAGGAGGTGCATTTCAAGCTATAACTGGTCCTAGTTTTGGCAGAAGTACCTATACAGAATCAAAGCAAGCTAGCCAAAGTATAGTACAATAGCTAGTGGGTAGTTTTACAGGTGTTCAAGGTACAGAAGCTCGATAAAGGTATCGACCTCTATGCTCTGTCTATGGTAAAAATCATGAAGGTGATTATAGAATGCGAACTGGTGGATATTTTAAGTATGGAGAGATTGGTTACTATAAGTGGGAATGTCCTCATTTAAATCAGCTAGCTGGATCTGGATATGGGGTCTACTACACTAAAAAATCAAAGAAGTGGTAGATCCCAATCTTAAGGTAGACCTATGGTAGGTGGTGCAAGCGCTAGCAGGCCTAGTGGAGCTATATCTTCCGTTCAGTCGAGACAGGGTACAGAGGCTGGAAGACCACAATCTTAAGCTTAAATTTTTTATATGACTTAGCAAGAGGCATTGACATCTCCTAAGGTTGTGGCTGGTATGTTATCTATCATAGATAAAGATGCTTATATTCTTATTGATCCTAGCTCCACGCATTCTTTTATCTCCTTTACATTTACCAGTCATTTTGATAAATAAAGGGATTTGTTAAGTGCAGCTTTAGTGGTTAGCGTCCCTATTGGTAATCCTATTGTATGCAAATAAGTGTATGAAGAATGTACAGTTAAACTAGAGGACCAATAGCTATTAGCGAACTTAGTTCCTTTGCCTATTCAGGAGTTTGATGCTATTTTAGGTATGGATTGGTTATCCCGCCATCATGCTACAGTAGATTATTTTGAGAAGTTAGTGAAGTTTAGACGACCTGGAAAGCCTAAGCTCATCTTTCATGGTGAACATCGTCTTTTTCTGTCATGTGTAATTTCTACTATTGTAGCTGAGAAATTGCTTAGGAAGGGGTATCAAGCCTATTTAGCCTATGTTGTTGATAAGGAATTAAGTGAACCCAATGTAACACCCGCTTTTCACTTACGTATCAACGACGTATGTATCACATTTATTGCGTATATGATAGTAGACCTAGTATAAGTTTAACTTGAGCATGTGAAGGTAGAGAGGGACTAAATTGAAAGATAAGTTTGGAGTTAGTTGTAGCAAAAGAAAGTGACGGGGGTATTATGCAACATGTCTATTTTATTAAGGAGTTAATTGGTTATTTGTGATGATATTTTGGGTATATTTAATTATAGAATATTGTTATTATTATGTTATTAATATATTAGTATTATTATTATTATTATAGTTTATTAAGTGATATTTATGTATTATAGTATTATTATATTAAGTGATGATTATTTAGTAAAATGAGGAAGACTTTAGGGGAATTTTGGAGAGAGTTGATTGGCTAATAATATATAGGTATATTTAATTGATATATATGTGTGGTGTGTGGTGGAGTTTATAGAGAGTTTGAGAAGAAGAAGAAGAGAGTTTAGAGAGGAAGCTTGAGAGTGATTTTGGAGGATTTGGAAGCTGATTCAAGTGAGTAATTCATTGCTTTAGGAAGCTTTAGAGGGTCTTTTATCCATTAAAGCATCAATAGGTAAGCTTTCTTATGTTGTTGTGTTAGTTTGAAATGAGTTTTGTTGGTTGTATTTTCGGGTAGATTTTCTATGTTTTTTAGTCATCTTATTTTAGCCATATCTTGAGCTATAGAACTCTAATTTAAACAAACTTTAATGATCTGGAAACCTCAAAGAGTCCTCTAGATTTCTTATGTTTTGAACTTGTCCAAATTTTGATATTAAGCTTGTCAATTAGGGTTGGACATTTAAGAGCTCATAGTGATGTCCTGTTTTATTCTGTTTTGGCCAATTGGATTATAAAATCTATAATTAATTCCACAAACAATCAAATTGAGTGATTCCAATTGGAATTTGCTATAAACATATAACCCTAGCTTTGGTAGAAATTTGGGGGTTTTTGGATTAGTATGTGTAACTTTAGGTTTAATTTGATTTAGAAGCATTTAGTTGCACTTTATGGTGTTTTAAGTGAATTACTTTGCTTAAGTGTTAAATTTGTATGTGATGATATTTAGGGGCTGAAAGGGAAAAATGAGACCCTGCTTATTAAGAGAGAAGTGTTGCTTGTGAAGGAGTTGAAGCTTAAGGTAAGTAATTATTAATTTAATACTTACATGTATTCATTCTTCAAGTAACTATAGTAATTTAACTATGTTAAATTCTGTTTATCATTTAAATGTCAATATTGATGGATATGAATATTATGCTGTAAGTAAGATAGATGAATATATGACTATTTTGATGTGAGATCATGGAATGGTTAATTGAGTATGTATGGTGAATGTAGGCACTTATAATGTGCAAGCCACTTGGTGTGGTGTAATGAATATATATGTATTGTGGCATGAATGAGTTATATAAG
>CATIWO010917813.1:0-21847 GCA_949673435.1 Macaranga tanarius | reverse complement strand
AAAAGCTTCTCTCCTCTTTTCTTTTTCTTCTCTTTTTCTCTTATTCTCTTCTTTCCTTCATTTTTTTCTTTTTTTTTTCTTTTTTTTTTTTTGCAGAAGACTTTCTACTTCTTCCTCCTTCTTATTTCTTCCTTATCCTAACTTATTCCTATCTCAATCCCTCAATTCCTTTTCTTTCTTCTTTCACCCCTCTTCCTTTCTTTTCTTTTCAATTTCATCCTTATGAACTTCATCTAATACCATCAAATTCTAATGCCACAACTTCATCTATATCAATTATCGACTTAAGTACGAAACATTTGAACTCCAAATCATCTATTAAATTCATTGACATTTAATTCAAATCACTTGTTCATAATAATGGCAACAAATCCTAAATCATCAAATTTAATTAACAACAGTAATAACATTATTAATTAACATTGATGAACAGTAATCCGGTTCTAGGACACGGATGCTACATATATTATTATATTTATTTTATTAAACCCTTTTACTATTATTTTTGTTAATATTTAGGACTTTTTTAACATTAAAAATAAAATAATAGCAATATGTAGCTAACGACATTATATGGTACAAGGAAATAATAAATAAACAAGTAACAAAAAGGTATTGTGTGCTAAAGTTTTACTTTGTTTTTTTACAAACACTTAGTGTGCGCTACATTTGTATACATCTACAAATTAAACCATCAGTTGCTCATCCTGTCACATTTGTGTCATCGGAACTTTGGTCAATAGAATTTAAGATTTATTTAATTAAGTACTATTTTGGGTGAAGTTGATAATGGAAGATTTAATGAGAATAAATCAAGTTTAGAGAAGGGTATAATTAAAAGAAATTAAAAGTAAGCTAAAGATTAAATTGAAAGAGGAATACATGTGGAAGGATTTAAGTATAATTAAATAATAAATTAACGACTAAACTTGGAAAATTGTGAAAAAAAAAGTTTGCATTTAAGAATGCAACTTGAAAAGGAATAAAGAAGCAAAAGCTTCTTGTGAATTAAAACTTGGGAAAAATAATATAAGCTTAGAAATAGAAGGAAGCTACAGTAAGAGAAGAAAATCAAGAACAATAACTAGGGTTTTGTTGGCTAGAATTTGCATTGATCAAGGTAGGATCCTAGCTTGATATTGCATTTGCTTTGAAAACTAAAGCATTACATGTTATATTCTTGAAGAAAATCTTGAAAAGTTTGATTGATCATAGGTGATCAACAATAGAGGGGAAGAACTTAAAGCTTTGTATTGCTGGAAATTTTTGTGAGTGGAGTTTCTATCAACTTCTTCTTCTTATAATTCAAATTCTCTTATTAAAATGTTGTGTTTTGGTTGATGTTGATTCTTGATTTTGAATACTAAAAGTAGAATGCTTAAAGTATGTAGATGTATTAATTTGAAGCTATAAATGTGTAAAAACAAGTAAAACATGTATTAGAATGAGTTCTGAAATATTTTGCTTGATAATATGTTGATTTTAGGTTGAAATTACATTATTTTAAGTGTAGAATGTCTCTACTAGTTGATTAGGCATCGCTTGATACTGAGGCAACACTTCAGTACAATGAGGAGGTGCCTCAGTATTGAGAAGATACCTTAGTACCCTGAGAAGGTGCCTCAGTACACTGAAGAGGTGCCTCAACACTGAGGAGGCACCTCAGTGTACTAAGGAGGTGCCTCTATGGCCAGTGCCTGCGACCAAGTGGACTTAAATGCAAAATTTCACAATGTAAACTCAACCAGAAGCATGTCAACATATATATAAACATTTAAATCACCTAAATTAACTCAAAATAAGTTTAAAAGAACCTATTTTGCTAGAGATATATAAGATTGAGTTATAAATATATGTAACCATGAAATTGAGTTTATTAAGTTAACTTATAGTTGGTGTGCATTCTTTACTTTGAAAAGTAAAGGATAGTTGAAGGATTAATACCTAATCTTAGCAACAAATGCAAATAACATTAAAATACTAACCAATCAAAATATCATAAGGTTAAGGATTTTAAGTTTGTTTAATTACAAAATATGATAACATTCGATAAACTTCCAGATCTCCGATATAGAGACTAAATTCATGTTAGATAATAAATCAAACCGAAAAAGTATCAAAATAAGTAAATAAGATATAAACCAAAGTAAATGGTATGTTCCAAACATAAATGGAACCGAATTCTATAAGATTGAGAATGTGTATATACATAAGTAGTTATAACATTAATTAAATTAGTAAAGTTGATCAATTTAATTTTAGTTGAATTATTACTGACCAAATAAAAAGTTTGCTATGTTGCAATTATGCTATAAATTTAGACTGAATCAAGAAAAAATGGTGAATCATCCTATATAAATTCTACATACAAGTACTTTCAATCAACATTAAATAAAGAACTAGGAGACGCCAATGGAGATGAGACAACTACTTTGATGCCAGGTTGACTATAATAAGCATTTGAAATAAAGTCCATTAGATTATCATAAACAAATTATTCTCATAGTATAGTATATAGTATATAGCATTAGTATATGGATAAGATGAGATATTTTTTTATTTAATCAAAATTGTTGGAGCCAAAATTGAAGTAAAAAAAAAAAAAAAAGACTATTGCGAGAACCCAAAATTTGCTATATTATAGTTTGATAAACTTTGCATCCATGTCTTGAAAACAAGCAACAAATATAGAAAAGAAAGAAAAGGTCAGAAAAATATTTATGCTAGTATCATGACTAAAAAGGAGTCCATTTGTTACTTAATTAGTAGATATTCATCTAAATTTTTATTTTATATATGAATTTTAAAGATTATTTTTTAAAATATGAGTTACTTTTATGGGTGTTTGCCTCTTCAATGTCGTTAATTAATTAAACTTTTATTATTAATTTTGGTGATATCAAAGAAATAAATTATGTTGGAAAATTAATATTAAAAAATGTTAAAAACGACAATGGTGAAAGATAAAGAAAATAACGGGATTCACACTAATTTTTTGTTTAATTATTTAATTATTATTTTTCTTAAAATAAAATAAAAAAATTGCTATTTATCATTATATTATTGGATAATATTTTATATAAGTTTCCATTAATTGGGAGTTATTTATTACGTTTTGAAAAGATTAAATGTTAAGTTGTACAAAAGTAAAAATTAAAGTGGCATTTGGAATTTAGAAAAACGTTTAATGGTTTTTGTTTGTACCCAATATTAATGTTCAGGCATATAATTAAATGCAAGGCCGAAAGTGAGCCCAATGCATTAAGTCCAGCCCAAATACAATTGCTTGGTGGGGAATTTACTGTGTTTGTAAAGAAAATTCTAGAACTGACCAGAAGCAGAGGAGGCACTGAAGGGCTCATGGAGGATATTCAATGGACGCAGGTTACAGGAAGAGCTTGGGGGAATTAAAACTAAAGAGCATGTGAATTTTTTAGGAGTTACTGGAAAATCAAGAATTAAGCTAATTATCTAGAATTTTCTCTAAAATTGAAGACTTGTTGAAAAAGAAAGAAAATTCTAGAACAGTTAATGGAGGTAACTCAAGGGTACGCAGAGGTTACAAAAATTATGAAGGAAATTATTGAACAATTGAAGAGATTTGAACTTCTGTATGAAGTTGGAGGATTATAAAAAGGAAGGCAAGCAGCATTATCGACACATTAACAACACAATAATTAACAATCATCAAACAATCAATCAATCAACTAGATCAACAATCATTTGCAATTTTCAATAGCCATTTCTTTATAGCTTTTAGCAATTTTATGCTTTTCTATAGCAATTTTGTATTTACTACTTTGAATGCAATTCTCAATTTATATTTCTCCAAGCTTATTTATCATTACCTTCAGCTTACTTATCATTACCTTTAGCTGAATTATCATTTCTTTTAGCAAAATATTTTATTGTTTATCATTAATTACAAGTTACAAATTCGTTGAAATTTAAACAATTTATGGTAAAGGCATTTGGGAATCCACATTCGTCTGAAATAAATCAGTAATTATCAATTTAGGAATTTAGTCTTCCATGGCATGCTCGCAAACCTGGTCTAATAAAAAATGCACCAATAATCGTTCAGCACACTCAGTGGGACTCATTCCAATGGAATGTTCAACTTTGAAATTGGAAATATTTTTTAGGTTGGTAATCCGACTAATACACCTGTAAAAATAGGTGCTCAAATGCAATAAGCTTATGGAGGTTGGGTGCCTCAGGATCAAACTTGGACCGAGGCACCAACTTTTGACTATTCAAGCCAAAATTCTAATACTACTGCAACTACAACTGAGGGCTCAGATGCCCAAACCATCTTCTCGGATAGGTTAAAAGATGTTTAAGATTCATTGACTCGGATGAATGTTATGATGAACCATACCTTACAAAAGATTACAGCTTCATTCGCCAAAATGGGTGAGGCTTGCCTGAAGAAAACATCTCCAAAGGTGATGGTTCAACCCCATAAAGAATTCAGACATTCATCTCCTGTTAAGCCTAATAATGGAGATTTGTTTCTTGGTGGTAATAAGGAAAAACCAAGTCCTCAGCTTGGAATTCACAACCATGAGGGTGTTCAATAAGTCCTAATGATGGAGATCTGGTTCTTGGTGGTAATAAAGAAAATCTAAGTCCTCAGCTTGGAATTCACAACGATGAGGGTGTTCAGCAAGAAAAAGGCTCAGGGGGCAATGTTCATCAAGAGCAGGTACCATTATCCCAAGGTCAGATAGCATTTCACCAAGGCAAATTATAAGTTTCTCAAGGCCAATTACCAAATTCTCAAAACCAGGTGCAAAGCTCCAGGGGTAACATTCTACCTAATTAAATAGCAATTTCGAATGGCCAAGTGCAGAATCTTAAAGGCCAAATGTTATTTTATCATGACCCTATACAGATTTCCCACGGGAAGGCTGACTGTGTGCCTTCTCCTTGACTCCTAAAGGTGGAAGCAAATATAAAGGTAGAAAATGAGGCTCTAGTGGTATTAATCCATCCTATTAATATAGATTTAAATAAAAAAATCAGAGAAAAAGAGAAGGTGGTTCAACCTTCCAATATGAATTCTAACAGGTTCATAAGCTACGGGAGACCAATCCCTCATAAGAGGTTCTCAGCACGAGAGAAAAAACCTGCTACATTGAAAAATAACTACAAACTTAAGCCGAGGAGGGAGGACAAGAGGCTACCACTAAAATTTAATAAGAAGCAACCAAGATTTGTGGTGCCCCCACCTATTCTTCCAAATAAACAGTGGCGTAGGGTGGAGCACCAAAAATTTCCTCAGCCTGAAAGGAGACAAAATAAGCAGGAGGTTCAACTTGAGGCTGAAACTAAATTCAAGCCAAAGAAAGAGGACTTTGTGATGTAGAAGGCTGAGGAATATATTACTGAAATTCTGAACACTCGAGGGCAGAAGGCATAACAGGAGGTTCAGAGAATAATTATGTTGCAGGGAATTGTACTAAAATGCTAAGCAATAGATGTGGTGTTGAAATATTTTCCATTGTATAGGAAATAAAAGGAAATTTTTAAAAAAAAAAGAGTAGATGGCCTCAGGCTAGAAGGTTGCCACTTAGTATATGAAAACTTTTTGAGTATATAAGTTAGCTTGATAGCCACTGTAAATAAATAAATTTTGATTTTGCTAAATTTTATTGTGTTATTGTTTGTTTGTTTTGTGTGAAGTATGTTAGTTTGTAAGTGAACAGTAATTTTACAAAATTTTGGCAGTATTTTTACTGAAAATTGATTGTTTGATAATGAAAATGAATGGCTGTGGTGCAAAGTGTGCTTTGTACAATGATACAAATAAAAATATGCTCAACAGAGATGAACTGAAGAAAAAATAAGCCTTGTGATATTCATAATATAAAAGTCATCCGTAATCACAATATCCATGTTCTAAAATGATCAATATCAAAGGTATAAAGTGCTAAATAACATCACAGGCATCATAACAGCATAAAAGTCTATAAATAAGTGTAAACAAGTCAGAGAGAGTTAAAGTCGAAGACCCTGAGGTCCTCCCAAATATCTAGGCACTTCTGCCTAGTGATCATAGCCTCTTCCTCTTCCTCCTGGCTCAACCATTCTTTGACTGCTTCCTTCTTACTTTACAGAGATCTCTTGATAAACTGAGCTTTCTGGGCTGCATCATGGTATTTGGAGGTTACTTAGAGGAAGGCTGCTTTTTCCTCTGCTTTTTTTTTCTTTGATCTACTTCATCTTGAGTTGCTCAGTAAAGAAGGTATCTTTCTCCTAGTGGAAAAGATTGAGATGGCTATAAGCTGCCAAGTGAGTTGCACTAGACTCCTCCAGGCAAGAGAAGCTTCATATGATCTGGTTCTTCAAAGCAGTGATGGCAACTGACTTGGAATGCTACTCTAAAGTGATAAGAGTTGAAAGAACTATGGTTGTCTGGGTCTTCTAAAAGATACCTATCTCTAAGCTAAGGATAATCCTTAATGAATCTTTAGTCTTGAAGCATCATTTGGAGTCGAAGAAGCTATAGGGGGAACCTTTGAAGGAGTCTCCAAGATCCACCATGATCCACACATCATCAATGGAGGACCAAGAGTCAACATCCTATATAACAGCATAACAAACAAAGTGTAAGCCAAGGGTATGGAAATGCACAAGTAAAGAATAGAGATAAATGGAAGTACATAATTGAAGAGTAGTATGAGAAGTCTGACGAGAAGAAGCAAGCAGGAGGTAATGAATCTAAGGTAGGGGGTAATGGATCTGAGGGAGGAGTGGATGAAGTATCAGGTTGCTTGACAAAATTGAAGAGAAAATGGTGAGATCATTACCATTGTGAACACAACAAAAAAGAAACATGTTGCAAGATACAAACATAACTTGTTCTGATAAGGAGAAGTTATCCTTGGGGGAATCAAGGATTTGTTAGCCGAAATGAGCTAAAAGTAATATTTGGCTTAAATCCTTAATGAACTAGTGATGAATTAACGAAATGAAATATATATATAAGAGTCATTTCCCCAAGGTTCATGGAAGCTAGGAGGCATTTCCTCAGGCACTTAAACTAAAGATGCAAAAATATAAAAGTGGTCTGATTTGGCAATATTTGCAAGGAAAGCATGAAGGTAATGGGCTAGAATATTATAAGAAAGCTATTTCACTAAATTTTTCCAAGGAAATTTTTGAAGGAAAAGCACATAATTGAGCACAGGATCCAAAAAGTGCAAAAAATATAAAATAATAAATCAGACAATATTTGCAGGGGAAGTAAGGAGGTAATAGGCTAAAATATCCTTGTGAATGACAAGATGCCGTAAAGTGCTTATTACCCCAGGATTTTGTGAAGTTAAGACATATATTTGGTAAAATAATGCTAAATAATTGACAATAAATATTTTTCTAGGGGGTAATGCAGGAATTAATGCTTAAATGATAATTGGATACGAATTTTTAAAAGCCATTTTATTGAAGAAATAGCAAGGAATCGGCTCTCGAAATAATTTACTGTAAATTTTTGACTAAATTAAAGGATTTTATTAAGTTAATTTTTTTAATTAAGCTAAAAATTATCAAAATAATTATTTTGGCGATCAATTGCTAAAATAATTAAAATTCATAATTCAATTATGTAAAATTATACAAATTACATCATGGATACAGTAGAAGTTAATTTTGCATTATACAGCAAAAGTTTACAAATTTCACCGAAATACAAGACAAAAATTGGGCAGTATATCCCCTATATTTATAGCATATAATTTTTACAATTAATTGCAATTAACCTGCAGAAATAGCACATTTCATCCACAACATAATGCACAACAATGTTCATCACAATTCTAATTCCTCCACATACAAAGGGTACTAAAATGGAAATTTTACCTGGTGAAATGCTTGAGTAGGTTAAAATTTATTGGGGAAATAGGATGAGTTGACTTAAAAATGCCAAGAAGGGTTACCATTGAACAATATCAACACAAATTTTCATGCACTCACAGAGACATGGCATCAACTTGAAATGGCAACAAATTGCCATTTCACCAATCAATCATCAAAGTAAGGAGAAGCTAATGAAAACTGGGCAGCATTTCCCCTAGCATGTCAATTCAACACAGTTCAAACTCAACACCATTGCTTAAGGCATAGAAGACTTTACAAATTCATCAACACAGGAATAAAGAAAATTTTACCTGGGTTGTGTTTTCTCCTGAAGTATGTCTTGATCAAAGGAGGATTATGTTTACTGAGATTGTAGAATGGACTGAGGGAGGTGGCTTTGGTGAAAAATGGTGAGATAGAAAAGGCAACAAGGCCGCCGATGAAGTTGCTACTGGTGGGTTTTGCTTAGTGGATGACGGCATTTCTTTTCTTCACCGAGGTTGATGGTGACACCGGAGAAGAGCCTCTCAGTAGCGTCAGCAATCGAGGAGAAGGAGTTAGTGGCGTCGGCTTCATTAGTAGTAGCGGTGGTCTTCTCGGCATCAGCTTCTTCACGCGTGTTGGTAGTGCTGCTCCCTGCGACGCTAGAGGCAGCAGCTGCTTCTTATTCCACTCATGCGACGGTGGCTGGTGACGCAGCAGCTCCTTCCTCCTTCACATGAGTGGCATTACCGAAGATGGCAGCAGCGACGCTGGAGGTAGCAATGGCACCAATAGAACCAGCGACATCGTCCTGAGCAGCAGTTGTGACTCCTAGAGAAATGATGGCTCTTCCCTCCGCTGGCGACACAACGGCAGCAACTTTGTTCTTCTTATTGATGACGGAGTTGATGATGGGAGGTTCAGCACCGGCAACGATGTGGCTGGTGGTGGATGCGACGCCGGTGATAGAGGTGGTCTCGGGCATGGTGAAGCAGGGAAAGAAGAGGAGAAGCAGAGGAGGTAATGATTTTGGCTCTTGCAAAACTTTAAAATTCAATAAATTCAAATTGAATTTTTAATTGGTTGGGTATTTTGATTAAAAAAATTAAAGTGGAGTTGTAATTTTTGAATGAATTGGACTTTGAAAAAAGTGAATTTTTTTGAGCATTAGGAGGTGCTAGTAAATTTTAAAAGCAATGAAGTTTGGAATTTTGCTTGATTGATTAAATAAAAGAATTTGAATTTTTGAAGCATTGATGGAGAATTGAAGAATTGAAGAATTAAGAAGAAATTATTAATTTCTTTGAAAATTTTTAATTTGTTGAGAAATATTAAGTTATGGATTTGAAGGTAAAAAGGTAGGTAACTGGGCTCTGTATATCCATATAAATTAGCATTGGATGTGTCCAAGCTAATTATATGCGTGGAGTATTGTTTGCACCCAATATTAATTTTCAGGCCCATAATTAAATTCAAGGCCCAAAGTGAGCTCATTGCATTAAGTTCAGCCCAAATACAATTACTTGGTACGGAATTTACTGTGTTTCTAAAGAAAATTCTAGAACTGACCAGAAGCAGAGGAGGCACTGAAGGGCTGATGGAGGAAATTCAAAAGACGCAAGTTACAGGAAGAGTTTAGGGGAATTAAAACTAAAGAGCACGTGAATCTTCTAGGAGTTACTAGAAAATCAAGAATTGAGCTGATTATCTGGAATTTTCTCTAAAATTGAAGACTTGGTGAAGAATGAAGAAAATTCCAGAACAGTTAATGGAGGTAACTCAAGGGTACACATTGCATTAAGTCTAGCCCAAATACAATTACTTGGTAGGGAATTTACTGTATTTCTAAAGAAAATTCTAGAACTGACCAAAAGTAGAGGAGGCACTGAAGGGCTGATGGAAGAAATTCATGGAACACAGGTTACAGGAAGAGCTTGGGGAAATTAAAACTAAAGAACACGTGAATCTTCTAAGAGTTATTGAAAAATCAAGAATTGAGCTGAATATCTATAATTTTCTCTAAAATTGAAGACTTGGTGAAGAAGGAAGAAAATTTCAGAACAGTTAATGGAGGTAACTCAAGGGTACGCAGAGGTTACAAAATTTATGAAGGAAATTATTGAAGAATTGAAGAGATTTGAACTTCTGTATGAAGTTGGAGGATTATAAAAAGGAAGGCAAGTAGCATTATCGACATCAACAACACAACAATTAACAATCATCAAACAATCAATCAATCAACTAGATCAACAATCATTTTCAATTTTCAATAGCCATTTCTTTATAGCTTTTAGCAATTTTGCACTTTTCTATAGCAATTTTGTATTTACTGCTTTGAATGCAATTCTCAATTTACATTTCCCCAAACTTATTTATCATTACCTCCAGCTTACTTATCATTATCTTTAGCTGAATTATCATTTCTTTTAGCAAAATATTTTACTGTTTATCATTAATTACAAGCTATAAATTCGTTGAAATTCAAACAAATTGTGGTCAAGGCGTTTGGGAATCCACATTCGTCTGAAAGAAGTCAGTAATTATCAATTTAGAAAATTAGTCTTTCTTGGCACGCTCGCAAATCCGGTCTAATAAAAATTGCACTAACAGTTTTTTTTTGCCCTTCTTTGTCTAAAATATAAAAATGACCATGTGTAAAAAATGTGTAGAATAAAAAAATAATTTTTTTTTCCTCCAAAATACTTTACCACCAATTTATCTCCTTTGAATTATATAAGATTATATTAGTAAATTTAAATGACATTTGACTTGTCTATCCAAAATATTTTGGATAGATTCTATCCATATGAATTTATCCTTTTTTGAAATATTTGAAATACCAATTTATTAGTTGACTATTTAAAGTCAACAAATATTTATTATTTAAGGAATAAGGTAAAATAAATTAATACATTTTAAAATTTTTAAAAGGCTTTGCTAAACGGATAAAATCTATACAAATTTTTTTTGATAGATAGAATGTATCCAAATTGATTTGGCCTGAAAAAATAAAAAAACTAATATGACCTTTTGTTATATTAGAGGGAGATGTAGGTGGTAAAATAGTTTTGGAGGGGCTAAAGTGGCAATTCACCTCCTGAACTTGTATTCAAGGTGCAATTCTCTCTAAGAATTAACTTGTGGGCAAATAACCCAAAAACTTTTCAAATTTGGACTGTTAACCCCAATTTTTCGTCAAAGAAAAAGGGTGTACTCCACTCTCTTAAAAAATAAAAAAAATAATCTATCAAAAAAGTGAAAAATAAAAATAATTATTTGCAAAAATATTTTATTATAAGCTACACATAAATAGGATAAGAAAAAAGATCTTTCACCTAAATCTTATCCAATACCAGCGTTGTCCTCCAACCATCACTTTCTGCAACCACCATCTCTCCTCCATTAGATCCCTCACCATTTTCTTTCTAAATATTCCTCAAAAATATTATTATTTGCAAACTAATTCATTCAAAGAGTGAATCATTGTTGAAGTTATCCACACGTAAAAGAGAACAACAACAGCAAAGCCATCATCGTCATTATTATCTCTCACCTAACTACCACTACTCTCACCCAACAACCAACTGTGCCACCTCTTCCTCTTCTCATTTTGCATATCTTCCTCTTTATAAACAATAGCTTCTTTGGCATTGGGAGAAAGAATCGATTAAATATGTAAAGAACATATCATGGGTCTCAAGCTTCTTAATAAGGCTTTTTCATTTAAAAATAATCAGATTTCAACCCACTGCCAATGGAATTTTGTAGGATGTAGAGTACCCAATACATTTACAAGTTTGTGAAGAAGCTTTAATCCACTATTTACATGTCAAAATTTAAATCCACTAAGTTCACAAATTCAATTTCTTATCCTATGTGTTTAGTGGCACACTAAAGGCCATTGTCAAAAATGGGCTAAAGTGGAAATTCGTCCCCTGAACTATCATCCAAGGTGCAATTAACCCCAAATTTATCTTTTTGAGCTATTTAACCTAAAAAGATTCAAAATTGAATAACCAATCCTAATTTCTCATAAAAATAAAGAGAGTGAACTATACTCTCTCAATACTAAAAATAAAAATATTTTTATTCACAAAATAAATATGTTATATAATAAAAAGCTAAAATAAAAAATTGGTAATCAAAAAAATTTCAGCACCTCTCATATCTCGTATCCTCTACCCACTGTCTCCCACCACCGTTGCCTTAACCTATCATTATCTTTTTCTTTTTTTTCTTCTCCTCTACCACCACCATCATCTACTTTATCTATGAGATTATCACCAACTGCCTTCTTTTGTCCCAATACTACTACTGCTCTCTACTATAATGACTATTTCCTTCATCTTATACCACCATTATTCTCACTACTTCTTTAATTGCCATCTCAACACCTTCAATATAACCTTACCCATAACTTACCAAACTTAATAAACTTGATATAGATATGACCAAGCTTAAAGATGAAGATGGTGATAGGCTTGATAGAGAGGACAACAAGACAATTAAAGATAAAGCTAAGGATCCATTGAGCTTGCCATAAGGTCCAATTACAAGGTCAAGATCTATGAAGCTTCAGGAAGCATTAAATGGTTATATGCAAAGTTAGGCTAGTCAAAGAAGTCCAATTGGTTATGAAGGTGCTTTGTTTAATATTGTGCAAGTCCAAATACATGATAGCACTACTAGTGAGCATCAACTTCTGGTGACCGAGATGAAGCCAGTCTGCCAGCAAGCCCTAGTGAGCGCTAGAAGGGTAACCTGCCGGCTACAACTAGCGAGCGCCAGTCCTTCGATTCTGCATTAGGGTTTTTTTACTATTATGCTTTATATGACGACTAAGTGTAATAGTTAGTAATACTTTTATTTCCTTTATTATTATTACAGTTTAGTGCGTTGGTTTGTTATAAAAACCCTAGTTATTAGTGTGTTTTACATCATATTGAAATTGAATAAAATTATCATTATTCCTTGCATGTTTGCTGGAATTCTTGTATTCTTGTTGAATGCATAAATCACTTATCAAGGAATTGATCTATTTTTGTGGTATGTTAAGGGTTAAGGTTTAAAGTTCTTTAGGTTCTAATTCTTTGATTAACAAATCTCTACAATCTGATCTAAGTAATTTTTAGGTTTGAAATCAATTTGTTCTTGGGTTTCCAAGATAGTAATTCACGGATTCATAATTATTAGGGTTCGTGGTTCTATTCCTTGGAGGTTCTTATCAAAACTCTTCACCACTCCCTAAAGGATCAAAAAGATTAAAAGAAAAAATGCTCTTAAGAGAAGCTTGGTAAGGGGAGGACTGATAATCAGTTTGATTAAAAAGTAAAGTTTGACAGTGGAATAAGTCTTTAGTTGAGGTAGAAATTGGTGGTTCTTCATAATGATTGCTCTTTTAAAATGGGTTTTTGAAAATATTCTCATAATGGGTAATTTTTAAAATTTGCTTTTGTGTTGGGTGAAACATTTTTAGTAATTTGTGTCCTTTGATAATTAATATTTCAGCTTCTTCAGTGTATAATGTAAGGTCATGTTCGATGTATAATGCAAGGTCAAATTCTTCAATGTTGGGAATAAGTATCTGTGATGTGCCTTTTTTTCTATTCATATTATCTATTATTATTGGTTTTTGACATGCTTGATAGCTGAAAAAAAAAACCTAATTTCTAGGAAAGAAAAAAGAAAATGATCAGAGTCCTGCAATTGTGATGTAAAGTTTGCTAGATTTCTTGACAAAAATTTATGTAATTCAAGGTAAAAAATTGCTTTATGTTAATTTATTGGTTTTATATATTATTTATTATATTGATTTTATATATTATTATTTTTTATTTTGTTGGCATTAATTTTGTTGGAGTTATGGATTGTAATTTTATTGATGTTAATAGTGGTATTGGGTGGTAGTGTTTGGTGGTGTTGTGGATGATGACGGTTTGTATTGTTGCTTATGATGGTGATGATGAGTGATAATGATGGTGCAGGTAGTGATGGTGTTGAGTGGTATTGACATGTTGGTAGTTTATTGGTGATGGTGGTGATGTTGGATGTGAGGTGGTAGTGGTGCAAGTAGTGGTCGTAATTGATGATGGTGAGGATGGTGGTGGTGTTGAGTGGTGCCGATGATGAGGGTATTGAGTGGTGATGGTGGTATTAGTGTTAATGTTGGATGGTGAAGGTGGTGTATACTACTTTTTTTTTTAATTAAGATAAAATGTAATTTTAAGGAGAAAGATATATATATATATATATTCTATTTCATTCTATATATCTTATTTGTCTAAGTTTGGGTGTATAATTCACTTTCTTAGTTTTGGGATTAATTACCTAATTTTGAATCTTTTTGGGTTAAATAGCCCAAAAAGCTAATTTTAGGATTAATTGCATCTTGGATGATAATTTAGGGGGTGAATTACCACTTTAGCAATTAGAAATTGATACAATTAATTTTTTTAAACATAATTGCTATAATTGGTTTTTTTTGAATTGATGATGTTTTCACAGTTTGGAAAGAATGATCTGTTTTAATATAACAAATGCAAACATAGAGCAGTTCCTGGTTATAAATTCTCATGCTAATGGGTTTACAGCGCTCATTTAAAAAATGAATTAATTAGGTTGGGCATTTGATTTTTCTTGTTTCTCTATAAAGTATTGAATAGTTTTTTGAAAAAAAAACTAAAGAGCAATTCCTAATTATAATTAATTAGACCCAATTTAAAAAGTGATTTAGTTAGGTTGAGTATTTGATTTTTGTTTTCTCAATAAAGTTTTAAATAATAAAAAATAGCTAAAGAGGTAATAACTAATTAGGCTCAATTTTAAAAATATAATTTAATTAGGTTGGAGATTTATTTATTTATTTATTTATTTATTTTGTTTCTTAATGAAAGTTTTGAATAGTAAAAAAAATAAAGAGTAGTTTGGGAGCAAATAATAAACTGAGAGTAATAAGGGAAAAAACAAATTAAATCAAAACTAATTTTATTAATATTTATTATACTTCACTAGGTTTTGTAGGAAGGTGTTGTTCACTCTCTAAAAATTAGAGCTAATAGTCCATATTTGAAAAGTTTTGTATTTATTTGTCTAGAAAGGTAATTTTGGTGATAATTGCACATTGGATAAAATTTTAGGGAGTTAATTGCTACTTTTGCCCTTTGGAGGGAAATAAATTGACATAATCGTAATTCGCCAACTAAATGTCATAAGGATAGTTTTGGTATTGCACTTTTAATGTTTTCCATGTAAAGCCTTCAACTCCTATCTCAGTTTATCAAAATATCTTTTCTATCTAAGGATTTGTTTGATAACACCACTTAATACTGAAAATTAATATATTCAACACTTAAATTATTTAATTCGGTTAAAAAGTACTTAAAATAATAAGTTAAAACTTGACTTAAAATATTTACTGAACACACTCAGTTGTTATGTTTTAACAACTTTTTATTGGATTGACTATTGTGTCCTTATTATATAAAAATTATTAATTGTTAGAAATAGAACAATAAAATAAGATTGCTTTGAAGTGTAATCACTGTCCTTAAGGAATATTTGCCCCCACTATGTTTGCTTCTAGGTTTAATTGGCAAATTCCCTTCAGGATTATCAAAACAATAACAGTATTTAGACAGCAAAATATCCAAATACTCCCAAGAACAAAGAAAGTATTTTGACATTTTTGTTTAACAGAGATAATAAGAAGAAGTTACATTTTTCTGTATAGAATACTAGTATTTAAAATACTATAGATGTGTATTTGAAGAAATACGGTTGTTGGTTAAAATAATAATAATAATAATAATAATAACAATAACAATAACCACCAACAATAACATCATGAAAATAATATATATATGTGTTTTTTTTTTTTTAACCAAAGGCCCCAAGGTGCCTCAAGTGCCCAAGTGCCATATTTGACCATTAAATATTATGTCCAAAATTTCTCTTCAAACTTTTCCTCTAACCAAATTTAAATCATTGAGTGGAATAATGATAATATACACTTTTAGACTTCTTTTTTTTTTCTCAATGTGGGAATCTATATCACTAACTATTCTAACAATCCCCCATTTAGTTAGTGATATATGCAAACAAACAAAACTTATTTAAAATTTATGCATAAAACAAGTGTCTTTCAACTTAAACCTATCATTAGTATAAACATTTCAAAATCTTATCGAAATTGATGGTAACTAATTGATTAAACCATAATTTTAAAATGATAAGATCGAAAATATTATACACATAAACTTTAATGAATTCTTTCTTATGTTCACCATGATCTTTAGCACCATATTATGGCCCTGTGCTACCTCCTGATATAATGAATACTTACAAAAGTTCTAACTTTCAAACTTTTGACAAAGACGGCACCACCTCTTGTATTCACATAGGTGAAGCTTCTTTTGAAATTTTGACTCAAATTTCTAAGTTCTTTACCGAATTTTAAACTTCATTAAGAATAAATAATATTCAACCTCTTTTTCTTAAGTACTTAATTCTTAGTACTTGATTTCAATTATAAATAATAATTTGTTATTACCTTTTAAACTTTCAATATTGTAGAACAATAATAAAAGTAAGGTTCCTATTATTGATGATTAAAATAAATTAAAATTAAAACAACTTAAGACCTATCGCACTCAAAGTGCTTTTAACCATATCTCTCGATAGTCCTTTAGTTAATTGGTTAGCAAGATTACTACAAGATCTAACAAATACAACTGTTACAATGCCATCTGAAATAAGTTGTCTTACATACTCATATCTTAAAGCAATATGTCTAAACTTTCCATTATAAATCTTACTAAAAGCCCTAGACATAGTTTCTTCACTATCACAATGCAAAGAGATTGCTGACATCGGTTGTGGCCACAACTCTATACCTAGTAACAAATTTCTCAGCCATTCTGCCTCTTTGCAAGCTGCTGTCAAAGCTACAAATTCTGATTCCATAGTAGAATGAGTAATACATGTTTATTTCTTTGAAGCCCATGAAATAGCTCCCCCTCCAAGTTTAAAAATCCAGCTAGATGTTGATTTATTATTATTAATACTTGTAATCCAACTAGCATCATAAAAACGTTCCAAAACTGAGGGAAATTTATTATAAAATGAGCCATAAGACATAGTTCTCTTAAGATAACCAAGAACTCTTCCAATGGCTTTCCAATAATCTGTACCAGGGTTATGTGTATATCTAGAAAGTTTGCAAACGACATATGCAATGTCAGGTAAGTGCAATACATAGCATACATTAAGCTACCAATAGCACTAGCATAATTTAATTGACTAACAGATCTTCCTGAATTTTTTGTTAACTTATTAGAAACATCAAATGGAGTATTTACTTCTTTAATGCCCAAATAACTAAATTTATATATAACTTTATCAATATAGTTACTTTGGCATAAAGCATAACCTCCATTATGTTTTCTAACTTTAATTTCTAAGATAGTATCAACTTCTCCTAAATCTTTCATTTTAAATTGAGAAGTTAAATACTTCTTAGTATCATTAATTCCTTGCATGTTAGTTCCTATTATTAACATGTCATCGACATATAGACAAACAATTACACCATAATCTATAGTGAACTTTGAGTATATACATATATCTGCTCCATTATGTTTAAAACCATTTGATAATATTACATTATCAAATTTTTCATGCCATTATTTTGGATCTTGTTTTAGTACATGCAAGGATTTAATTAATTTACAAACTTTCTTTTCATTACCAGGTAGCACAAAACCTTCTGGTTGCTCTATATACACTTTTTCATCAAGATCACCATTTAAGAATGTTGTTTTAATATCCATTTGATGTATATATAAATTATATCTAGATGCTAACACTCTTATCAAAGAGATTCTTGCAATAGGTGCATAAGTATCAAAGTAATCAATCCCTTCTTTTTGTTTAAAACCTTTCGCCACTAGTCTTGCTTTGAACGTTTGTAGAGAACCATCAGTATTATATTTTCATCTAAATACCCATTTACATCCAATGGGTTTAGTACCTTCATGTAAGTTTACTAATACCCATGTACCATTGGATATAAGAGAATCCATTTCATTATTTATAGCTTCTTTCTAAAAAGTAGAATCTCTTGAAGCTAAAGCTTTAGAATATGTTTTAGGATCCTCTTCCAAATGAAAGACAATAGGTATCTTATTTAATACTTCATCTCTACTTCCTTCAACTAAAAAGACTAATGCTTGTGAAGAAATAAAATCAGATCTAAAGTTCTTCTCTTTTCTTATTCTTTGAATTCTCCTAGGTTCATTAGGAGTATCATTTATTTTCTGTTTATTATTATTTGAAGAAGAACTTGGAATTATTGAAGTATCTTGTATAGTTGTAGAGTCTAAATCTGTATTTAAATGTGACTTATATTGAGAATTACCAAGAAAACTTGTTTTAAGAAATTCAACATCTCTAGACTTTACAATGACATTTGAGTTTACATCCATCAAATGATATGCTTTAGAATTTTCAGTATATCCTACAAAAATGCTTTTGAGAGCTCTAGGTCCTAATTTTGTTCTTTTAGGATCAGGAACTCTATAATATGCTAAACAGCCCCATACCCTTAAATAAGATAAGTTAGGCTTTCTTCCTTTCCATAATTCATATGGAGAAGTTTTCATTTTCTTAGAGGGTATTTTATAATGTACATGACAAGCTGTTAATAATGCTTCTCCCCATAAATTTATTAGTAATTTAGCATACATAAGCATTGAATTAATCACGTCTACCAATATTTTATTTTTTCTTTCGACTAAACAGTTCTATTGAGGAGTATAAGGAGCACTTGTTTGATATATTAAGCCATTATCTTCACAAAAATTCAAAAATTCAATTGGAAAATATTCACCTCCTCTATCACTTCGTAGAGTTTTAATTTTCTTTCCCAATTGATTTTCTATTAAGACTTTATAAGTTTTAAACATAGTAAATGTTTGATCATTTGTTCTTATTAAGTAAACATAAGTATATCTTGAATAATCATCAACGAAAGTAATAAAATATCTATTTCCATCTCTAGTTAAATGTCCATTTAATTCAAAAATATCTGAATGTACTACTACTAGTAATTCAGTTGTTCTTTTATTCTTAGGAAAAGGTTTCTTAGTCATCTTGGCCTGTATGCATATTTCACACTTTTCAATTTTTTTATTTTCATTCATACTGGATATTAATCCATGTTTAGATATGAAATTAATTGATTTAAAATTCACATGAGATAATCTAGCATGCCATAAATAAAAATTAGATTCAAGCATATAAATAGGACCATTAACTTTATTAATAATTAACTTAAACATGCCATTACATAAAATATCCTTGCTAAAAAATACACCATTCTTAGATAAAATAATTTTTTCTGTCTCTAAGACAGCCTTCAAGCCATTCTTGTGCAGTGAATTTGCAGAAATCAGATTTTTTTCTCACATCAGGAATATGGTAAACATTGGTTAAAATCAATTTCCTTCCAGAGGTAAAGAGTAGTTCAACTGTTCCCTTTCCAAAAACTGTGGCTGTGTCATGATTTTTCATCAAAATCTTTTCTTATGTGGCTGTAACTTCATAATTCTTAAACTGTATTTTATCATTACAAATATGAACAGTAGCTCCTGAATCAAACCACCAATCTACTGACCTTTTATTGTCTGCCATATTGCATTCAGTTATCATGCTAATATTAAGATTAGCAACCATGGCAATAATTTCAGAAGGTGTAAGAGTTTGTTCAATAACATTTGCCTTCTTTTGGCCAGCCTTTTCTTCTGTTTTGAGTTTCTTATTAAATCTGCATTCTTTCTTGAAATGCCCTTTTTTACCACAGAAAAAAATATGTCTTTTTTTTCTTATTGTTGGTAATAGTATCACTATAAACATTAGCATGTTTTCTTTTATTTCCAGACTTGTATCCAGCCTTATGGACATGCTTATTACTAAACTCAATAAAATTCACTTTAGAACCAGTCTCTAAAATAAATTTATTTTCACGAATTTAAGTTTCCTCTTCAATTCGAATATATTTTATGAGTTGGTCTATGGTGAAGTCTTCAGAAGTGTGTAATTCTTTCTAATATCATTCCAAGTGGTAGGCAATTTTACAATTACAACAGCCACATGTAATGGTTCTGACACTTCTATTTTAAAGTCCTTGAGTCTAGAAACCAGAATAAAAAATTCATCTACTTGCTCCATAACAGATTTATGATCACTCACGTGAAACTCAAAAAATTTCATAATAATAAATCTGTTTGTACCTTATTTCTCTGATGTGTACTTATTTTCTAAGGCTTTTCAGATTTCTTGTGGTGTTTTTAAAGTACTGAATAAATCATATAGTCGATCAGACAGTGCATTCAATAAGAAACCTCTGCAGCGAACTTCATCCTCTTCACGCTTCTTACGATATGCCTTGATTTCATCAGTATCAGAATCAGTTAATGTAGGAATGACATGCAATTTTGTATCCAGTAAAAGATAGGCAACACCCAATTCAGTTAAGAAAAATATTAATTTGTCTTTCCACTGAGTGAAATTCATTCCATCAAAATGATCCAATTTGATCATGTCAGGATTGAATAATTTATTGAAAATGGTATCATAACTAGTGCTTTCCATTGTAGAAATATTCCTTAAGATTGTTAGAAATAGAACAATAAAATAAGATTGCTTTGAAGTGTAATCACTGTCCTTAAGGAATATCTGCCCCCACTATGTTTGATTCTGGGTTTAATTGGCAAATTCCCTCCAGGATTATCAAAACAATAACAGTATTTAGACAGTAAAATATTCAAATACTCCTAAGAACAAAGAAAGTATTTTGACTTTTTTGTTTAACAGAGATAATAAGAAGAAGTTACATTTTTCTATATAGAATACCAGTATTTAAAATACTGTAGAGGTGTATTTGAAGGGAAACGACTATTGGTTAAAATAATAATAATAATAATAATAATAACCACCAATAGTAACATCATAAAAATAATATATATATATGTGTATATTATTTTTTTAACCAAAGGCCCCAAGGTTCCCCAAGTGCCCAAGTGCCATCTTTGACCATTAAATATTATGCCCAAAATTTCTCTTCAAACTTTTCCTCCAACCAAATTTAAATCGTTGGGTGGAATAATAATAATATACACTTTTAGACTTCTTTTTTTCTCAATATGGGAATCCATATCACTAACTATTATAATATTACTCACTTATCAATCTATTTTTTTCAGTCACATATCAAAATCCTATTTTCTTCACTCTTTATAATCACTAATCAATCAATAAAAAAATTCAATATATAAGGTACTATTTTCATTCATTTTTTATATTTGATTTTCTATTTTATGTTTATTTAATTGATTGAATTTATTTTAATTAATTAGTTAATGTTGTGTTTATGTTTGTTAAATACGAAAAGAATTTCTCACAAGAGATTTTAGTCTAGTGATATTGGAGTGGACTGTTTGCATATTTGTATTATTTAAGAATTGAGATTCTCATATTATCTTTGTCCTTTTGTTGTTAGTATTTAACTGTATCATTTTTTTTTTTGTGGAGTGAGGTGTGTTGAATCGCGAGAGAATATTAGGGAAAGGTTTTCCTCTGCTAGGTGAAGCGAATTTGCCTGGATTGGTAAATAGTGGATCGTTTATGTTAGTGAAATTTTATTGTTCATGGGACTTTTAGGTGTTGGAATGTCATGCTCTCTCTATTGCTAATTCTGTCTGATTCTTGATCTAGTTGGTTTAAGTTGAGTAAATGATTCTTTTAGGATGTTGTTGAGTTCATTGGTAAATGTTTAAATCTGCAGGGTTTTGGAGATCTTCCCTATTTTTTTGCTATGCTAATGTTGCAAACTTGAAATGTGTTGTTCCAAGTGTTGTGTTGTATGAGTAAATTGTTTAGATGAGAGGATCCCGTTGGGTAGGTAGACAATATTTGCATGGTTTTTGCATTATTATATATATATATA
>CATIWO010917688.1:0-10409 GCA_949673435.1 Macaranga tanarius | reverse complement strand
ATAGATAGATAATTTTAAACCAACAAATTAAGAGTTAATTGGAGTTGTTGAAAAAATGTTATTTCTCTTAAACATATGATTTCAATTTTTGTAACAACATTTGAAAAGAAAATTTAAATATATTAGACTGATGTAAGAATGCATTTTAAAATTTTCAAAAAAAACATGCATCGAATATATGAATTAGAAGAGAAATTGACTGACCTCGTTGTCATAAAACTTGTATCATAACGTATTCCACACCAAACATATATAGTTTGTTAATTGCATCCAAAACTTGGACTAGCTGTGCATGCACGAGGACGAAACACCCAGGAGATTTCAGAATGAGGTTGATTTCATAAATTAAACTAAGTCTCAGAAACTTGTTCCAGCCATCTGCTACGGTGCAATATAGCCCTGTGGTTTTGACCGGTGACTAGTCATTTTACTTGACTAAGAGTCTTGTACATGAATAATATTTTATTGCTATGAAATCGATGATCAACTGCGTTAAAAATGGGGAAATTGAGAAGAGACTCTTCAATGGAGAATTGGTTAATGTGGACTATTCTATCATTTTTTTTTTTACGGAAACAAATGAATCTTTGTACAAAAAATATTAATAACATTAAGAAGTACTAAAAATAAAATTTTATTTAAATCATGAAATTTTTTATTGTTATTTTTCAATTATGTTAACAGAACTCGTTTAATGTACAATTTGGCGATTCGTACGCTTTAGTCAATGACTTTAATTAACCATAAATTGATTTTTAGTTTGTAAAGGAGTCTAATAGTAAAAATATCAGTCCCAATTTTCACAATTGGGAGATAATTAAATTCCATAAAGAAATAATCAAATCACATAAAATATAGTAATTCTATATAAGAATATTAAAAAATTCAATAAAAAACAAACATATTAAAAAATTTTATTTATCGAATGCAAAAAATAAATAAATAGAACGAAAAAAAGTAAAAAGATATCTAAAAGATGAGGTCCTAAAAATGGAAAATTTTGATGTAAATTGACTATTCTATCAAAGTCAATTCATATAAACCAGTAAAAGAATAATCAAGTGGTAATTTCTCTTCAAGAATAACCTAAAAGATTTGAACTCTACTATTGTCAATTTAAAGGCGATAGCTGCCCCTGTTGTGTAATACATTAATGCTAGATATATAATTTCTCTATTACTAAATTATTGTATTATATTAATATTTTTTAATTTTATATTATATTAATATTATATCACTAAAAATTAATGATGTTAGTTAATAATTAAGATACGAAAATGTAATGTACGAAAAATTACATTACAAACTCCAAAAAAAACATAAAAATAAATCACAAGTCTCCACCAAAAAAAATAAATAAATCACAAGTTATAAATTGGAAAACGCGTAACTGCTGTAAATTTTTTGATATTTACAGGAGTATAAAAATCATCAAATGTCTAGGAGCTTGTCAAGCACATAATGTGATTGACTAATGACTTTCTAGGATTTGAACCTGAAATTTCAAGGTTTCCACCTAAACCATTTGGTGTAGATTTCATTGCCAACATCAAAGAATTTATAGGAGTATAAAAAAATTTACAGGAGTATATATGTATAGATATATATTTGTTTCTAATATATTGTAATAGTTAGTTATTATAGTTAGCAATAGTTAATTAAATGTTGTAAGCCTCCCATTACAAAGTTGTATCTGACCAAAAAGAAAATTCTTTGATGTTTATTTCTCTTGTAATTTACTATTTGTAAATAATTTGTCAAGTTAGAATAATTTTTATGAAAACTTTAAAAGTTGAAATAAATTAGTAAAATATTGCTAACGTAGTAAATTTTGACATCAGGCTGTTACTATATTTGAATTACTTTTTTATATGTATTTTAAATTAATTAAATAAAAATCTATATTAATTTACTGTTATACAAATTTTAATCTATTTAAATATTTTATTTTATTAGTATTATGAAAATAAGGAAAATTTTACAGTAATTTTATTTTTTTGGCACTTTGATTTTATTTTATTTTGATTACCATTAGATGAATTTAAAAATAAAATAATTGTAAAAAGCACCATGAAATAATTAAGTAAAATATGTGTATATTAATTTATAATGTGCCAATTCATGACTAGCTAGATTCTCATAAATAGAAACTTAAAAAAACACAAGCAAATAAATACAAATACTCATGTCATTGACATATTATTATTCATAAATCGATATCATTATAAAATTAAAATAATATAACACGTTTAGTAACACTACTGCTTGTGCTTGATAACAAAGTAAAAATAGTTAACGTATAGATGTGTAATGAACATGCATGGCTGATGGCAAAACGATTATTTACGATGAGAAGACACCGCCATAAGATTAAGCCGCTGCGGTGGAGGAGGAGCTTTAGCCACAGGGAAAGCACGGCGGCCGGCGAACTTCTTTTGGTTGATACATGGAGGATCTTTGGTACCGGGGACATGGGTGCATCCGCTGGATCCTTGAGGAGGAACAGGACCTCTTTGCAGGCCCTCTAATCCAAGAACTTTATGCACCTTCCATGGATCTCTTTGATCTAGCTCTTTAAATGGAACTCTAGTGGCTTCATAAGCTTGCATGCTTAAAAGAAAACACATAATTGTTACTGAAATAATGAGAATATTGAAATGCCTCATATTGTTTTGCACACAAAGCTTTGTTTAAATGAAAAGGGTTTGATTTAATTGATGAATATTTGCAATATACATATGGGCTATTTATAGCAGATGTAGAGCATATGTTTTCTTGTGTTTAATTATTAAATTTTATTTGAAGTGCTTTTGACTATTGACTTTAATTATAAATAAGAAATTCAAACAATGAAAAATAAACTAGAGTCTGAAGTTGAATTTATTAGTCTTTATTCTCTGTTGTGTAAACGATTATATATATGTCAGCCCTCTTAGTCTTTAAGTCGTCATTTGATGCATAGAATGAAACATTGCTACTCTTCAAAATAAGGGGGTTGCAATTGGTATTCTTTTCTGTTACATTTTATATATATATATGTGTGTGTATTAGAAAAAAATAATAAAATAAATTTAAATTCTAAATCTCTTATTTTTCACAAATAAACATATCAATATTTTTTTTTTCATTTTTTCCTCATTGAAATAGTATTTTAACGTTTAAGCATTTCATTGATCACAATAAAATAATAAAAACAGTATATGAACCTTTTTATACAAAAATTTAATATTATGAAAATTTTTACCTATAATTTCATGCATATATCAATTTGTTTAACTTTTATGATATAATGCATATAACAAATGGAGGTATATGACGAGTAACTTATTGATTTTAAAAATGAAGAATTACATCATTCATGACCAAAAGACATGGACAACGTGATAATAACCAAAGAACAAGAATCAGTCTCATTACTTAAATGTGGCTATGTCCGTGAGCAAGCATAGCTATTAAGAGACGATAAAGAAAAATAAGGCTAATTGATTATGGTATGCGGACGGTGGACCTCGTGTAAACTATGCTCGCCTAAATTAGGAACTTCAAAGTTGTTTGTGGCATTTTTCGTGCGATCTTTGTGCACTCACTTATATGGGCCAATATACTTTTAATTAAGGTGTAAATTTTTATACACCTAACTGTTAAATGTGCAATATAAATTATATATCACACTTGAAATCTTAAAATATAATTACATTTACGTTGTGATAGGATGCAAACATTTGATATGAAATTCTAAATTTCAAATATTAGATTTCAAATATAAGAATTTCAAATGACATGTAATTAGATATTATTTGAAATCCTCCTTAAATGAGCTTTTAAATTTAGTGTGGATTTATTTCAAATCCTCATTAATACAAATTCATATAGATGTCAAATAAGAAATTTGATACAAATTCAAATTAATGATGAAATCCTTTAAATCTAAACATACCATTAGTACTTTTAATTATGCGAGTACTATAAATTGAGCCGTAATAGCCAAGTACTTGCCACATCTGCTAGATAATGTTGGTGAATTAAAAGTGTTTATATTATTTATATTAATTAAGAGTATTTTTTTAAAATGTGAATAAAAATTTTCTGATAAATTAAGTAAATATCAATAATTTTTATACCACTTGGTATTTTAAAGGTCAAATTACGACATAGATAAAGATGATAATAATCAAGTGCGTCAAATTGTTGCTGGTGATTTATCGTAATTTGTAATCCACTGTATAATATAATAATAATTACGATATATATAATTACTTTTTAATTTTTTTGTTATTTTTTACAATATTGAACCTGTTAGTTCTTTTTTCATATTTTTTCTTACGTAACTTTAACAAACATTATTGTATATTATGAAAAAAAAAATTAACGCTATATATGATACCAATCCAAAGTATAAATAACTTGAATTTAGTTGCATACATGAAACTGAAAAGGTGGTGGATTGTTCAAAATTAACTTTGATTTTGGGTACGATGGTATAAAAATTGAAGCTCATCAATAAATTATTCATTTTAATGGAGCTTTGAAGATTTTTTGGATTACAAATTTCACATTCAAATTCAACGGAATGTAAATATCAATAATTTAAATAAAAAAAAATTCAAAGTACAACCAATGCAAAATACAAATACTTTTAGTAGACCAACATGTGTGTATATATATATATATATATATATATATATTTTTACTTTTTAAAGTTTGTTATAAAGGTTGTGGCAAATGTGGGTATTTTTTTAATTTGAATTATTAATATTTAAAATGTATTAAATTGTAATTAATTTAATTTGATTCACTTAAAATTATAAATACAATAAAAATTTTATAACAACTATTTAATCTCACCACTTTTATTTTAGCTCTAATTTGAAATGCTGTTTAAGCAATTTTAACAAGTGGTAAATATAATATATTATTACCAATAATCATTGGATTCATTAATAGGGATTACGCTTAAACTGAAATTTTGAGTTCGAGTTCTAGTGAACGCAATTATTTTAAATAGTTATTGAAAGATATTTGTCATTTTTATGGTACTATTCGAGTCAATTTCGGATTAGTCGAAATCCTTGTGGTTATCCGATACCGGAAACATCAAATCAAAAAAACTTATTTTTATACTTATTTTTTATAAAACCGGCATGGACTACAATAAATCTGACGTGTAAGTAACACATTGATTTTAAAAATTCTTAGATAAAAAAAAATGACTTTTTAAAGAATATATATATATTTTTAATAAAATGCACAAACCTTTTCATTCAGCATTTGTCCAAAAATTGATATACCAAGGATCAAGATGATGTAAATAAGATTAGAAAGAAACTATTTTAACATAAAAAGTCTGGCTGAAGTAAATGATCAGATACAGTCGACTCCACTGCCCACAACTAGATCAACGGTAATGAAATTCAATAAAATTCTCAGGTCTTCTAAATCACTAACGTGTACTTGCCATCAATCCATCACAGTCCTCACTCTGTCCAGCGACGATACACATTAGCATTACTTTATTCCACGTGTCATCTAACAGTGAAATTGACCATACCCTCTTTCCCTCATATCTGGAAACTGCAAGAAAAAAAAAAAGGCTTAGCCGTTAAGCAAGTTAGCAATTACAAAGTGCAGCATGATGACAACAACAGCAGCAAGAAGAAATTGTTGCAGATTTATTAATTAAATTCGTCACTTCATAATTTGATTATCGTGTAGATTGATTTTGATTTGATTTGATTTAATTTTGAGAAGAATCGGAAAAAATGGTTACGTTTCCGTCGTCTTCTTCGTCTTCACCGTCGAAGTTTCCGATAGATGAGCCAACGCCGACTCTGATTCCAGGCTTACCAAACGACGTCGCCGCACAAATACTTTCGATGGTACCATACTCGCACCATTCGCGCATCAAACAGACATCTAAATCATGGTACACATTTCTCTCATCGAAAACCCTAATTTCTATGCGTCAACACTTGCGCACTCTCAATCATCTATTAATTATATTCCCACAAGACCCTTTAATTTCATCTCCGTACCTATTCGACCCGCACAATCTCGCGTGGAAGCCACTCCCTCCGATGCCCTGTAACCCTCACGTCTACGGACTCTGCAATTTCACCTCCATTTCACTGGGTCCCACGCTCTACGTCCTCGGCGGGTCGCTTTTCGACACGCGCTCTTTTCCTATGGACCGTCCTTCGCCTTCCTCATCTGTATTCCGTTACGATTTTGGAGAGTCCAGGTGGGACCAGCTTTCTCCGATGTTATCGCCACGAGGATCGTTTGCTTGCGTCGCTGTGCCTAATTCAGGGCAGATAATTGTGGCGGGAGGTGGGTCCAGGCACACGTTATTCGGTGCGGCCGGGAGTAGGATGAGTTCGGTGGAGAAGTACGATGTGGTGAAAGATGAGTGGGTGGCGATGGATGGGTTGCCGAGGTACAGGGCTGGTTGTGTTGGGTTTTTGGGTAGGAGCGGGGAGAGTGAGGGAGAGGAGTTCTGGGTTATGGGCGGGTATGGAGAATCGAGGACGATTTCTGGGGTGTTTCCTGTTGATGAGTACTATAAAGATGCTGTCGTTATGAATGTGGAGAAGAATGGGGTTGGGAGTAAGTGGAGGGAGGTTGGAGATATGTGGCGCGAAGGGGAGAGAGCTAGGCTTGGGAAGATTGTTGTTGTTGAGGATTTTGGCTGGGATCGTCCTGGTGTTTTTATGCTTGATAATAATGACATTTTCAGGTGAGTTGTAGTTTACTTATTAGCTTTGCTAGTTAGAGTTTGAATTTGTTGAATTGTGTGCTATAGTTGATAACTCATCTTTAAATTTTGGGAAGAGAAATATATACAATGAAATATGTTTTTTATATTTCTGTTGGTGCTATGTGGCCCTGTGATTATCTTTTTGTGTTGTATAGGGTGCTTAGGAAATTAGTATTTGTTATCATAATTGTAAACTTGATCGTACTAAGACATATGCTTTGTTCATTTTCATTTTTTGTTGTCATTTGATGCTATTGTTGCATTCTATTACTTTGAAGTAATGATCTGTGTTCAGCGTTTCTTCATATCAGGTGTTTTGTACTTTACATTTAAATAACTTATTCCTTACTGTAAAAAATGTATTTCGTTATCCTTTTCGCAAACCGACTAAAAATGATTCTCCTTGGAGGTGGTTTTCACTACACTTACAGTCTCTTCAGGTTACAAACTATGGCTTAAATTAACACTGTTTTAGCTGATTTTTTTTTTTTCTTTCCTGGTCTTTTCTTTGTTTGTTTTTTTTTTTTTTTTTTTCAGTAAGAGTCACAGAGATGAGGTAAGGAATTTGGACAGGGGTGTGGTGGGAACCTTTAGCTATAATTTGGACAGGGGTGTGGTGGGACCCTTTAGCTATCTATATGGACTACTTGATTTCTGCATCTCTGGCCTATGCTAGTTGAAAAGAGATCCATGTGTATAACAGCAAAATGCAGAGGTTGAACTTGTTTTTGTAATTTTAACCGATTTATACCATCTAGTTGGTGACAGTATGCACTTGGCCTATTATACTTAAAATGTCTTTAGTAGTATGTCATTTGTGGTCTTTGTCTAATTGTGCCATTAAATATGTTGAATATCGATCGACAGTTTGGAAGTCTGTGTGGGTCAATCAGGATTTCATTTGATAAATTCTAGAGTTAAATTTCCAGATCTAAGTTGTGATTTTAATTGTTTGCTATCTGAAAAATAGATTCCCCAAGTTCGTAGGCATCACACCTGAAATTCCTTATGCATAATATCTAGGTACTATTGAGTATTATACCTAGTGTTGAATTGCATGTTTCATATGAAACGAGTTTTATGTTTGAAATTCTTTTCTGTTCATTTATTAACTCATAATTGAAGGCAATTGTAGGTTATATATATTGTCCTTCTAACCCAACCAGGTGCTAGAATTCAAGACATTTAAAGAGAAATATTTCTTCTTAGATCACAGCCAATAAATGACCTGAGAAACTACAACCACATTCCAGCTCTCTCAAAATTAGCCAAATATCCCTTTGTATCCTAAATTATAAATTACAGGACCAACATACCAGAAGTTGCTCAATGACTTCTTTAGTAAGCCTTATTTGTGAACTAGACTGTAATTTTGATTTTGGTAAGTGCTGCTTGTTCTCAAGTTATTATGTCTTGTCTGCATTATACATTTGTTAAACCTTGCTTATTGATAAAGGGAGATACTTGATGTGTGGAAATTTTTGAGACTGTGAGCTGCATTTTTTGTTTAGGTTCTCATTTACTGTGGTTCTTGGTGTGCAGTCATTTTAGATATATATACACCTTGATAATAAGGCTTGTTTTGGGAACTAGAAACTAATATAAGCATGTTGCATTCAGAAAAATGGTTGACTGATGACTCATTCCTTGGCTTATGAACTTTGTTTGTAATGACAGGTATGACATGGTTTCTAATTCCTGGAAAAAAGAATCCAGTGTGCCAAGAAAATCTCCTTGCAACTCCTCGAGTGGTTTTGTTGTGTTGGATGGGGAGCTGCACGTAATGATTCTTCTGAAAGGAGGTGATTCAACTGAAATTCGAAGGTCAAGACAGCAAAAGAGGCCAGGAGCACTTTTCATCCAAATTTATCATCCTATAAAGAAGACATGGAGATCGCTCATTACAAAACCACCATTTTACTGTCTTTTGGATTTCAATACTGCAGTCATGTGCACAATTCGATTATAGGAATCTTGAGATTGTACCTAAATAGTTGCTCAATTTGTGCCGCAATTGTGTTTGTTACTTGGACCCTATTCTTTGCTTTTAGCAAGTAGTATAAGTCAATGTACAGATTTGATAAAGTTGTAGTGCTACCATTGATGTACCTAATCAGTTTATTTAAAATAGATGCAAGTGTAATATGTTGTATTTATCATCAAGGTACGATATTGGTAAACAGTAAATGATGCATTTATATAGAGTTTGATGAACAAAATTGTCTCTGGGGTTTTTTAGAATGTGTTTTAATTTTCTTCCATATTCTGTGGACCATGGTTGTATGAACTAATGAAGTGCATTCATTTTTTTTCCTAATTTCTAAGATATATTGTATCCTAAAATATACTGAAATTCAAAACAGCAGATAATAGTAATAAAGCATAGCAGGAGTAGCAGGCAGCAGCAGCAATTGTATTGTAATCAGCAGCATCAGCGGAAGCAGAGCTGAGAGCAGAAGTAGGCAGCATGATCAAGAACTTGAAACATCAATCATTTCTTCAACTTAAATTACAGCAGAGCTGAGAGTAGAAGTAAGCAGCAATTCAGTTTCAACTAAAACAACTGCAGAGCTGAAAAATCAAGAACTTTCTGCTATGCTTTATTACATATTTAACAGATTCAGTCAAAATATACTTTTATAATATACCTTAGAAAATTAACATTTACATTTTTAGATATAAGCACAATAATAGCCCATCATACAGTAGAAAGGCTAATGCATCATCAAATTCCTGTTGAACATGTTGATCGGATGCATTATATAAGCATTACAAACAACTTGTGCTGGAAAAGGAGGACGTATGAACATAGCATTCCGCTGAGGATGACAGTAACGAACAATAGGAAAAGGAGGTAGCTGCTGCGGCATGCAAATCTTTGCATGAATACCATACAGATAACCCACATAATCAGATTCTTGAGGCTCGTACATCTCCTTCATCTTGGCGAAAACTAAGCTTGTCACTAAACTATCCGAACCAGCCTGATGAGCACCACCAATACGTTCAACTTGTAGAATGTTGGCCAATTTCTCGAGTCCCAACTCACCATTAAGAAGACCTTCACACATACCAGCCAAATGCTTCACATCAACAACCCGACCAAACACAGTCCCGACCAATCGAGTAAAACCCAGTAATGAATCAGGCAGAGGCCTGTTAGTCAACAGCTTCACCAGATGAGCCAAGTCATACAATCCATGAAAAGTAACCCACTCCAAATTCTGATGTCTTCTCAAGATTGAAGTAAACATTCTAGAGAACATAAACCAGTCGATCCCGAGTATTTCCAGTCTCTCAAAATCAATCCCAGAACGTTTCAAAAACTGAATAGAATCCTGAGAATAAAGATCTTTGTCGGCGCTGAAAGAGAAGTTGAATTGCCAGACCCCACCGACATTCCCCACATGATCAGCCACTGTGAGTCCGAGTTGTATAATCTTCATGGCATCCACATTCGTCTTCAAATCTTCATATCTTTCATCATCTGGGCAATGCCTCGGAGTATTCACGAGGAAACCTGGAAACTCAGCGTCAATGGACACAACTGAACAAGTAAAAAGTACCTGATCAAGCTTTCTCAACTCCTCCAGCAAATTGAAAGACCACACTTCGGTTATGGCTACGTTCTTGCTAGCCATATCTTGCCTTTTTT
>CATIWO010917405.1:0-13798 GCA_949673435.1 Macaranga tanarius | reverse complement strand
TTTTGGTGTAATCAACTCTCTTCAAAACCCATAGAGCTTCAATTGTGTAACCATGTCTTTGTGAGAGACACTAACACACAACCCTCAAACTACTGCGGTTAGCTTGAGAGGAACCATTGAGAGGAATGAGTGCATAGTTGCTGGAGCTAGCTAAAACCAGTATGTGTATGCAGTTGCTGGAGCTGTTGGCAAAAACCAGTGCTTGTATGTAGTTGCTGGAGCTGTTGGGAAAACCAGTGCGGGAATAGTTTCTGGAGCTAACAAAACCAGACTGGGCAGCAGCTTAGGAAAGGGTAGTACTAAGGCTGTTAAAGGTTTGTCTCTTACCTGTGAAAAGAGATAGCTTATAATGTGAAAAATCTCATGGATGTTTCCTTGAGGAGTGGATGTAGGCAAGAGGTGTCGAACCACAATAAATCTTTTGTGTCAAGCTATACTCCTTTTTAAATCTACTATTGGTGATTGTGATATTTGATAAACTTGTCTGCTCCTTATTAATGCATTTCAGATCAAGTCAAAATTAATTTTTTCTGACCTCATTATAGTTTTAACTTGCTATCAGTTTAAATATTTTAGCTCTCTGATTTCACTGTACCAGTTTTTAAAATCAGCTTGAATTTCAGTAAAAGTTTTTGAAATCTCAATTCACCACCCCTCTTGAGCAGCCTCTAGGACCTAACAATAATGATGGTTAATGTGGTAGCCCAACTAAGATGAAATGGTGGTACAACATGTCTCTGGTTAAATCATATATCTAAGTGCGGAGTGAACCTGTCGCAGGATCACGGCCTGAACTGGCATCCTTATATTTCAAGGAGAGATTTCCAGATTGAGATTCAAGGTCCCTGTTGTTAGTTCAGCGATGGCTGGAAGAGGGTCGCTGTTGTTGTGGTTGTTGCTGCTGCTACTGATACAAGGCTCTAAGTCTTTCAATCTCTCTCTCCAAGACCTCATGCTCCACTGCAAAACACCTCAAATATTAGCATATGTGAAGCTTTTTAAAAAATAAAAGAAAATTCCATTGATGATGAGTGGACATGTACATTCTACAAGTTATAAGTTAGGTTCGGCCTGATGGTTAATTTTCAAGGTCTAACCAGATGGTTAATGTTCAAGGCCTAACCAGAGATAACAGAAAATATAGCGCATTCACAATTATTTATTTGGTAGGCCATGCTGTAACAGTTCCAAACAAGTACACATCACAGGCCCAGTTCACCTAAAAGGTAGTCTTTGGTTGGGTCATACCTAGAGGCAGCTCCTAGTCCAAGTCCAGCCTTTTATAAAAATGGCACCACAGAAGTGATTTCCTCAATATATTGGCCTATCTTATTTATTAATATATTCCTGCATTGCTCATGTACTCGGCTATACCTAATATTTTCATGAAAAGCAATGCACTTTGCAAAGGAAACCTATGCTTTCAAAAAGTGGAGATCATATTTCTATCAGAATAAGATGTTTGATAAATAATTATACTCATGGGTCAGAAGTCCTTACCGACCACCGAAAAGAAGGATAAGAAAAACTTCCAGGCTTCTCCTTTAATAACAGAACAGATAAGCATTTCCATGACCCAATCCCGCATGATGGCACGTCAAGCCTACCAATTGTATGTTTACAAGTAAACTGTGATGGCTTAACCACATTACAACTCTAGCCAAGATTCATCTACATCTTTGAAATATAGAAACCATAATAACTTCAATTCTTCATCTTAAGATATGTTATACTCTGCTTCTTAAAATTTTGTACAAAAAAAAAACTAGAAAATATTATAAAAAGTGGTCCAAGCCAAATACTTAGGCACACATCTGGTAAGCATTCTGAGGTCCAAATAAAATTGCAAGCACCTAATCAATTGCTTAACTACACTATTTTGAAGCAAAGAATAATTATACTGCTTCTTTTAAAAGATTTTAGGGAAGAAATAAAAATTTATTCACACTAACCCATCCCATAATCCAGGCTAGTTCTCTTTGGTCTTCCCAAAGAGTGCAGAGCACAGAATGTCAACAATATGACAATATATAAAAAAAAGGGTAAAGGTACATTTTTGCCCCTAACGTTTATACCAAAGAACACATCTGCCCTTAAATAAATTCTTGTCTCATTTACGCACAAGAATTTAAAAAATAAAGTTTTTGAGTCCCTCATTTCACAGATATTATAATGTCCATTTTCTTCTTGTACTAAGTTATAATATTTAAATATAAAAATATCAATTAACCCCCAGAAATTTATTTTCTTTTTACTTTTACCCTCTTTCTCTCTCCTTCACTCACCCGCCCATCCTGCCATCCACCTATCCATATATACACATTGCCAACAAGCAACGCTTCTACTACTACTTTTATTGTTATCTCCGTATCTAGAGGAGGAGATGGGGGCGGCTGCATCATGGCAGAGCAAAAGTGGATTGATCAGTAGCAAAAGCATTTTGTTAGTATTGGGAAAACATGACATCTGGACCTCCTACTCCTGTTGAAGCTGCTGCTACTACTATGCCTGCTGAGTTTAATCCTTTATGTCTCCAGCTCCTGTGAGAGATCCTTAACTCTAGTGAGAGATCCTTTCTGTTTTATGGGAGATGTTTGTTATGAAGAAGCAATGAAGGTGACGTCAGCCATTACTTCTGTTTGACTATTTAGTTATTATACAAAGCTTTTTATTTCTAGGAAACTTTTTTCCGATGATCTTGCTACATGTGTATTGCAATTGATTTTGTATTTAGTTTTTTAGATTTGATACATGTTCAGTTGGTATCTCCAGAATGGGTTAGATTTTATTTAGTTGCTTAGATTTAGGTTTGTAAATAATGGCAATTTGGAATTGGGATTAGTAATCTGAGAACAAAATAGTGATGGCGATGGTGATGATTGAAGTGGTGGTGGTTCTCGTCTATGCTTATGAACGCACAGTATTGCACAGAACTTGTTCTTTCTTCCTGTCAATTTCCTAATAACTTGTCTCATATTTTTTGATGATCCATTTGACAGAAGCGTGTGAATAATGAAAAGTTGGATCCATGTGGTGTTGTTCATATAACCGCTGGAAATAAAGGAAACAGAGAAGGTTTAGCACAAAAGTATGCCCATTGTCTTTGAGTTTTGAAATAGACAACTGAATTTAAAAGTAAAATTGCAAATAAGAATTGTCTCAGTAACTTTAAATGTGAATGGAAGAACTTTGAAATTGATGCTTTTAAGTTTTGCATGTTATTGTTGGCCCCACATCTATGATTTATAATCTGTGAATTTGTTTCTCATTAATCCAATTATATTTTTATCAATGAATTTCACTTTATGAATCCCATTGTTCACTCACAGGTACATAAGCCCACAACTGGAGTGGCCAGTCTTCCGTGAGGCAAGTTTTGGCTATGGCGAGCTCAAATTAGTGTATTTAACTCACACCTTATGGACCTGGCATAGGAATGATGATGATGAGCCTGGCCTCTTTGACTCGGGCAAGGGAGCGGCAAAGCCCAAAAAATCTTATATGAGTTTTGTATCCATAAATAACAGTGGATCATGATCATTGGTATGTGTGGATGAGAGAGATAGCAAAGGTGAAAGAGTAATGAAGTTTTTGGATTATAATTGATATTTTTATGTTAAAAAATTACAATTTAATATAAGTGGCAAATGATCAGTTTGATCTCTATGAAGTGAGGGGCTTAAAAATTTTATTTTTGGAATTTCTGTATGTAAATGAGCCATTTTTAGAATTTTTGTATTTAAATGAGCCAAAAAATACTTTAAGGGCAAATATGCTCTTCGGTATAAACATTAAGGGGAAAATGTACCTTTACCCTAAAAAAAATGCACATGCACACTTGAAAATAAAATAAATATAACCTCAGCATGCAGAGGCAAAATGCAATAGATTTGCTATTTGAATCAACAATGAAGCTTAGCTCCTTAATTAGCCAAACAAGGCGAGCGATTACACATTATACTAACCATGCTAAGTTAAACCTTCCATTGAAAGTTTTGTAAGCTAAATAATCAACTTAGTTGTGTGGGAGATGGATGATCTATTTGACAACATTTTCTAGATAATTAAAATTGGAAGTTTCAAATATGGTGTCAACAGCCATATTAAACCATTTCTTACTGCTTGAGATGAAGCCCAATGGCAATATCACTTGACAATATAAAAGACACAAATTATAAATAAAGAAAGCAAGTGAAACCTGTAGTTCAGTAAGTAATTTTATGAATCTCAATTTTCAACAACAAAAAGTGGGGAAAGAAAAGGGAATTGAAAACCTTATTCCCACAAGCAAAATTCTCTGTAAATTTTTCAAAATCATCTAATAATTCCCAAAAGGCTTCTAGGCATTGAGTCCCTAAAAGTGATTGATGATGTATCCCACTTACCATGCTTTCTCTCCAAATGACATAAATCACGAAGCATGTACTACGTGAGCACACATCTAACAGATACATGCATAATCTAGGATGATGAAGAGTAAATAATGACTAGGCCACTTTCTTGAAAGACTAATTCTTTCCCAAATTTTGTCAATAAAATTTCAAGGGGATTACTAAGGGTAAGTTATGTTGGGTGTCTTCTGGGATTTTAGACAAGCATAAATTAAAACCAAGATAAGATTCAAATATATAATAACTCCACTTAAAAGGATTACCACTTCATGAAACACATTTGAGTTGCTGAGTAAAGGTGAAAGGATAAAAACAATATTTTCAAGACCTTATAAAACTGAGAATCAAAACTTAAAGTATTCAATAAACTGCTCTTGAGCTAAACTTTCAAGCCGTTGCTTAAGGGCCTCATTCTCCATATTCAGAATTAGATTTTGCTGGTTGAGAAATTCCACCTCAGCTGAAACTTCAGACCCTTTTGCCTGTAATATTAAAGATTTTATGTTGAGGATCTCAATAATATGTGAATAAAACATGTTAATTGTAATTATCAGATATATAAATAAGTAAATATAAGATACAATTTTAGAAATTATATATAAAAGGAATACAATTTAATCAAAGGTTAAAATGTTGTAAAATATTCATAAAATATGCCAAAATATAGTCATATAATGCAACCGATTGGCTACTAAAATGCTAGAAAATCTGCCCCATAGAGTTAAAATTATATAGAGATTTGTGATATTCTAGTCATGGGATAATGACACTGGTAGTCCTACAAGTTATATGAAATTTTTAATTAAGTCTTATAAGTCCAAAAGTTTTCAATTGAGTTCATAAAATTTTTAAAACTTTCCCCGTTAGTCCTCGACCGTCAAAACTAACAGAAGATGGTGATGTGGCTGTCAATTTGTAAGTTGGCTCAATTTGACTTGATGACGTGGACAATCTTCTTCTTCTTCCGCCTTGATGACATCGACATTGAAGCTAGTATAACAAATTCATGGTGGCTCTAAGCCTTCAAGCTGTCTACTTCAAAGCCCCTCATGAGCAAAGTCATCATTTGGAAAGATGGAGACCCAGACCAAGACCCAACATTTTCATTAGGGGAACAGGCTCCTTTAGGAAAGAAAATAAAGTACATTAATAGGTTCTTTGAGAAGGCGTTCATGATGCTTTTTACCTTTAAGATGGAGAAGTTTGTAGCCTCAGCCAAAGTTGGGACTGATAGTAAGGAGAAAGGTTGGTTTGAGCATGATTACGAGAGTTTTGTTGATGTTTCAAGGACAGTAATACAGGGAAAAAATCGCTTACAGCAGCAAGAAGTTGTTCATGAGGTCCTCTTGTCTATGCTATCTCCAGGTGCCCCTGAGCAGGTGTTTTAAATTCTTTATCAATTCTTTTTCTATTTTTTCTCTATTTATTTAAGGCTAGTAGTAGAACCAACTGAGATTCGTCTAGTAGTGACCTTTAAGATTAGAGATCTTATACGTGTTGTTGGTGCAGTTCAAAAAATTATTTCCACCTATTTTGAGCTTTTTACTATTAGTTGCTTGCATCATATAACCTTGTGGGGTTTGTGATGATCCTCCGGGCTATATAACTGCTTTAAAATCCTTTTTAGAATTAGAAGAAAGATGTCTTCTTATGTTGCTTTTTGATAAATCTCTCGCATTGTTTCCTTTCCAATACCCAATTCTTCGCTTACCTCTTCCTATCACATTTATGATTTGCAATGTATCTGCAACTAGTTTTCCGTCCACAAACTAAATGCTGCCATTTAAACCCTTAAATCTACTTTGTAATATCTCTTTAAGGAATAAATCCACCATGTTCAATCTAGTTTTCAGCTTCTCGGCCAAAGCAATTTGCATGGTTACCTTCTCAGCTGCTTTTGCTAGAACCCAACCAACATCATATGCCCACAAATTATAAGCAATTGTTAACTCCATTACTTCCAAAGTAGGCTCCTGCTCTTGGATTTTTCCTCTCAATCTTCTAGTAAAATTTACAAGCTTTGTTGATGATGGGGATGGAGCATTTGGATTGAAACCAATCACTCTTTGCATTGACTCAATGATAGAATAATCCACATAATTGAAGCGGTTCATGCTGTTTGTAGTTACAATCCAAGCATACCCTCCACTCATCATGCCTAGCCTTTTCGCATTCAAGCAAATACGAGAAACAATAACATTTGATGCATGCATAATAAATACAGTGGTTTGTTGCAGTGCCATTAACTCTTGAAGGTCTTCAATAATTTGATCATCTTTGAATGAGGTGCTAATGCCGATCTTATTGTATGTTTTTTGGGCCGAAAGAATCATGTAAGTGCCTTTCTTTCAGTGGTTGGTTAGGCCATCTGAGTAATTTGACAATGTTCTAGCTTCTATTAGCAATTCTGATTTGTGACAATGTTCTAGCTGCTATTAGCAATTGAGTTCATAAAGAAGCCATGGAAACTGATCAAGACAATGAAGGGGAGGAAGAAGAAGAAGATTATCTACGTCATCAAGTCAAAATAAGCCAATTTATAAATTAACGGCCACGTCACCATCTTTCGTCAGTTTTGACGGTCGAGGACCAACGGTGAAAGTTTTAAAAACTTTATGAACTCAATTGAAAACTTTTGGACTTATAGGACTTAATTAAAAATTTCATATAACTTTTAGAACTACCGGTGTCATTATCCCTCTAGTCATTAATTAAACATCTAATTTGTGTAGACATCAAGTTACTTCAATCCAAAATATAAAAAGGATAATTATGAACTAGCACACTACCACATGATTAACTGCTGCTACTAACACTCATCATCATCTACCACTATTGCTCCTCCACATGACCCCCACCTTGTAATACCCTACAAGTAAGAAACCAAATTGCAGCAAGCAAGAGAATTCTTTTCCATTGAAATCAATATATAATGAAGGTAGAAATAATGGCCAATAACCAAAAAGAGGGTTCACTGTTAAGCAATAAAGGAGGAAAGCAGTCTAAACTAATGAATTGATGACAATAACGAAAAAAATATACAGAGAAGTTGTTGTAAAAGTATATAATAGGATCGGGTAGTGAATGAAAAATAGCAAATTGCAGCTAATATAATTGAGATAATAAATAGAAAAAAAATATTGAACACATAAAATTTAATGTGGAAAACTCCAAATAAATTGGGTAAAAACTACGGACAAGAATAAAAGAAAAAAAAATAATTAAATTAAAAATTTTTTGTCAACCAAATTTTTATAATTGATGCAACTTTAAACCAACAACAATTTTACGTAAATACTATAATTTGTTCAATTTTGTATGCCGAAAGATATACATAAAATGTTCATATATTATTCAAAATTTTTATTGATTTTAACCAAATTATGATTTTTAAACCATAACTATGATAATTTTTAGGTTACTAAAATAAATGTGTAAATAGCTATTGACAATCCCATACAATAGATAATATACACTTCAAACTTTATTTAAATAAAATTTAAATAATTAACTTTATTACAAAATAAAATTTATTAGTTTTTATCAATATATAATTATTAGTTCTAATAAAAATAAACCATATTTATTAAAATTTCATATCTCAGTTTTATTGTTTACAATTTTTAAGAAAATATATTTTTTTATTATTTGAAATTTTTTAGAAATAAATGACTTATGTAAAAATTAGATAAAAAATAATGGAAAAAAAAATAATTATTTAAATTTTTAATTATTTTTTATTGTATTAAAAATGTTTAAAAGTAATAGTTTAATTGGCTAAAAATTAAACTTATAAGCATTTAATTTGCTATAATTTAAAAATATAAGCACTCAATTTAATATTTTATAATCTAAAATTTTGACTAAGAACTCATTGTGTATGAAAATAAAAACGTATTGGGTTTCGATGAATACAAAAAGGGGAAATAATGTATCGAAATTCAATATATACAAATTTATGCATAAAACTCTGTGCAAAAACATAAACGCACATATGCCAAAAAATAGTTTATTCCAAATAATAATAATAATAATAATAATAATAATAATAATAATAATAATAATAATTGCAGTAATACCTGGATATGAAGGTGCATCAGCTAGTACATAGAGCAAATCAAAATTAAGAATGATTTGTATAATTTGTAATATCTTGGGTTTAACCTTTTAGTTAGTATAATTTGTAACATATATAATTTTTTTTTTTAATTTTCTGTGAAAAATTGGAGGTAATAGTACAAATTGGAGGTAATAGTACAATTTGAAATGTTAAACGATGAAATATCTAAAAAAAGCCAATTTCGAGGTTAATTGCACCTTGAGTGATAGTTCAGGGGGCAAATTGCCACTTTAGACAAAATAAAACAAGCTATGTTACCAAACTGTTGTCAATAGTAGGGGACCATGTCACAGCACCATAAGAATATTTCTAACTACACTATTTAATTCAATAATATTGACTTTATTTTCAAAGTTATGAAATCTTCATCAATTTTAAACTTTAATTGATAAAAAAAAGGTTAGAGATGACAATTGATCTCATATTGCATTTTCAGAAAAAAAAAAAAGGTATGGTTAAGTTTAGTTAGTTAAACAAATTTTAGATGAAGACACTAATTTAGGTCAGATTTGAGTTTGATTCATTATTTGATGAATAAATTAATTAACTTAAAAATTATATGTATATACGAAAAAATTTCTATAATATAATAATTTTAAAATCAAATTTCTATAATATAATAATTTTAAAATCAAGAAAGATGATCAATTAAGCCAAATAATAATTAAATAATAAATAATTAATTTATATAAAATAACTAAATTACTTGTATAATATATATTTTTAAAATTTTTTATTTTTCACTAAATAAAATTTGTAAATTACTATTTTCAAATATCTTGTACATTATTTTTTTTATATTATATAAATGTAATCGAGTAAATATCTTTATTTAAATAAATAAAATCATAATATAACACATTAGTTTTAATAAAAATAAATAAATCTTATTTATATTTAAAAATATAGTAGTAATATATTATTTATTGATATATTAAATAAGTCTTAAATTTTTTCATATAATATATTATCTAAACGTTTAATAAATTATTAATTTATACATGTACTTTAAATCGGAATCAGTTAAAGCAATATTTAAATTAATTAATTAATTAATTATTAGTTTATTTGAAATTTGACTGCTATTTTTTTTTTTTGAAATAAATCATTTAAAACAAAAAATTGATGATTAATGAATTTTTGTTGATACGCGCACATGTTGGCAGAGTATTCAAAAACAAAGACTTCACAAGAGGTTAATTTTACTGACTTTGGCAACTGCTCAGTTCCAATATTCTTGCAACCAACAAATGACAATCATGAGATTGCAGCTAAAAATGATAAGTGGGTCCATCAAATCCAAAAGCTAAGAATAAAGAAAAGTACTGTAAAGATCAATAAATTTCAAACGGAAATGTTTTGTTTCTTTGCGCAAGACATCATGCCGGGATAAATTATTAGTTTGCTCCCCATGTCATAGAAAGAGTAAAATTTTTTTAAAGGTAAAAAGATAATTTTACCTATAAATTATTTATTCTCTGTAAAATAGGAAGATCAAAACTGTAATTTGGTAACTCGCGCGACATCTTAGCGCGAGTTACCTATCATTTCCCAATTTCAAATATACCATTAGACTAAAAGTCTAGAACGGTGATGTTGCCTCACCTAGGGTCGGTGAGGTACTGAGAATTCTGCTTCATCCAGTGAGAAGTCTGGAGACGAGTTTGGAATTGAAATCTCCCCTCAACCCGTAGAGATTTTGATTTTTTTTTTTTTTTTTGTCAAATGTTATGTGAAGAAAATTAAATGATTGTCTTCTTCTTTATTATTTGAGTCATAGTGTATATAATCACATTAAATTAGTTTTTGAGAAATTTTTATTCTTTTTTGTGGTCTTACTTAAATCGAACTGAATTAATTAGAATTCAGTAATTTCTAAATACATTAGATTTAGATCAAAAAAGATATGAACCAAGAAAATATATGTACAATCCTTTATCATTCAATAATAATTGAATTAGTACATAGTATTTTTTTTTTTTTTTGGACACTGAATTTATAAAAAGCTATATATGCTCATTCTCATATAAATATATAGCTTAATATTTTTTTAAAAAATATATCATTATGCAATAGAATAGATAGAGCCATTATTCTTTATAATTTTAATCCATGAAATAACTCAGTTCGAGCATCTAAATTAGATACATGTGAATTATAAATATTTCAAACTGCGCTAACATATACATTTGGTTATAATTTATCACTTTTTCACTGATATATATATATACAAATCATATAAACACAAACTTAATTTATTTATTGAAACACACAGAAATACACAATTATAAAATTAACACAAGCCTCAAAAATCAACATACAGTTTATTATAAACTAAGGATGGCTAATAAAATAGCAAGCATAGCACATGAATGCTTGAGATTTAAAAGGAGCAAGAGTAGCACATGAATGCATGAAATTAACCCGGGCACAACCAAATAAAACAGTAAAACAATTAAAGCACAACACACATGAGATAGTCCATGGTTCAAATTGAGCAAAGCTTCTATCAATGGAACTGGGGTCTTGAGCTTGTCGGCTTGTCGGCTTTCATTTCAACCCATTGCTTCTCAGGTGCAAATGGTACTCTACTCTCTCTCATACCTCTAATATGAATACTGTTGTTAGGGTCATCTGCCCTTGTGTAGAAGAGAATAGCATCACCATCGCGAAGACCAAAATATTTTACAAATTTTTGCCACGGGCCTTGTTTTATGGTTGGCTTAGGGTACTGACCATCTCGTATGTATAAGTCAAATTTCCACTGGAGGCAATAGTTATCAAAACAAGTGATGAACCGGTGATTGTTTTGGTCTAAACCAATGGGAGCTACATTCAAGAAGTGGGTTGGAAGGGTTAACTGATACCTAAGGTCAGTTGGTGTGAGCAGCTTGCTAAAAAGAAAGTCTGTTTTTGGGTCGTTATTTGGGATTTTTGGGTCGTTATTTGGGATGATGTTGTAGTTCATTTTTCAAGAAAAGAAATGATTTTTGGGTGCACGTTGGGGAAGACTACAGTCACAATGAGAAATGAGAAAGATACATGGTAGACGCAAAGATGGGGGGTATATATAGCCCTTCAAGATGGGGAGATTGAATTTGAAGGCCCACTAAATAATAGAGCAAGATTAGGCTTTTGACTTTGGCAAATTTTGTTTGGAGGTCCCATAGCGACCTTTCGATCAGATCTTTCAGTGCTCAGCGCTTTTTGTTTCGAGATTCCATTACCATCTTTCATAGATTGTGTCTGAAAAAGCAAGTTACGTTGCTCACCTCTTGCTCGAGCAGCCATTACTTTTCACGCCAACATAAATTGTTCAATTGATGAATAATTTAAAGTTTATTAATTTCGTATTGGACATATATATATATATGTGGGAAAGTAAAAATAATTAAAAATGGAATCCAACTGGCTAATTCAATCTTTAGAAATAAATTAAGTTCATTTAATTTAAATTGAATTGAATTGAAATTTTTTTGATTTGATTCAATTTTAATGGTGGAAATTTTAAATAAATCAAACCGAACCGAAATATTAAAATTTTTTCTTTTTGAACTAGGTTAATATAACATAGTTGTTTTGATTATTCAACCGAAATATTAAAATTTTTTCGGTATATATGTATTCCAGCAACATCTGCAGCAATCTGATACATAGCTCGCGATCAAGGGACCACCAACCGAAAGCAAGTATTAGAAACGCCATGCGATTCTATAGTTTTATAGCTCACCTCAAGTACTCGAAAAATTTTCAAGTGCATGTGCTATAGTACCTGAACTACTTTTTAATCTTTGTCTGGTCAGTGATGGTTGGCGGTGCCCTACATCTAGCTTCACTTATATAAAAATATCTTCAACATGACTTGATTAAATTTCAAGTGTTTGCTAGCAATAATATATGAAAATGACATTACATTAAATTTCAAACTGCGTTAACAAAAATATATTAATGGCAACTTTAAACATTTTTGTAACAATATTAGTTATTACAAATTCATTGATTTGTTGTTATATACACACACGAATTGCATATATATATATATATATATATATATATTAGAAATATAAACTCCGTCAATTAACTAGTTTCTCAGCATAGAAATGACATTAGTGTTCAAATCACCCTTTTTCCTATGCTGAAAAAAGGGGATAAGGATTTAAAAAAATCACTCAAATTTGGTTGGATGAATATATTTTAAGAGTAGAGAAACATGCCCCTATCATTATAAAAACCATAGAATATTTATAAGCACTTTCTTTCCACGCCAAATAGATCTTCAAAAACGGCAATTTGACCTGTGCATGTGGGTTCCAAAACCGCAATATATAAATCTCTCCAGTTTCAATGGAATGAAAGCAACATCGGATAACACAGAGATCACATGACATGGAGTCATTTTCAATATTATAAAGTTTGAATTCTAAATTTTTGTTAAGTCTCAATTAATATTAATAAAAAGTTTAATAATAATAATAATAATAATTGATATTTTCAAATATATAAAACTTGTAGGTATCTATTGTAATTATTTTATTTTTATAAAATAAATCTTAATCTATTAATAATTAGGGATAAGTACAAAAAAAAGTACCATGTGGTTAGACGCATTTTCACTTAAAGGTTTGTGATTTTTTTTCGTGACATTTAGAGGTATGTAGTTTCATTTTTTAACACTTTAATACCCTCTCAACTAATATCATCATTATTTTATATCAAAACTTTAATATAACAGTACTACCTTTCACGATTAAAAATATTTTACATGTGATTTACTATCAAAAAAACTATTAAGATATTTTAAAAATATTAAAAATGTATTCTAAAAATTATTTCTTTTATTACAAAAAAAATTAAAAATAGATCTTGTTTTTATTTTTTTGTTAATTTATTTTAATTAGTTGAATGATATACTACTTAATAAATAACTTTACTATTAAATATTCATATTATTCTAATATTACATTATATATTTTTAATATTTTTACTGAGTATGATACTAAAATGCAAGTAGAATCAAACCACATATTTTTAAATATTATAAAAAATACTATAATTTTTTAAGTAAAAAAGTGTCTAATCTAATAATTATTATTAGATAATAAAAATACTGTTACTTTATGATATAAAAAATAAAATGAAAATTAAATATAGGATAAAAAATAAAAATAAACTATTAAAAAAAGTAAAGTATCCTAAAATCTCCCAAAATATATTTATAGATTAAGACAATTGACAATTGAGTTTAATTAATTATTTAATAAATAAAGACTGCATGCAACAATGTGGC
>CATIWO010917172.1:0-16625 GCA_949673435.1 Macaranga tanarius | reverse complement strand
AATTAGATCGAAATTATAAATATATATATATATATATATATATATATATATATATATATATCTCTCTCTCTCTCTCTCTCTCTCTCTCTCTCTCTCTCTATATATATATATATATACATGAATAGATTGTGAATGTGTATGACCAATTGTGACTATAAAATAAAATATTTAAACTTTACACATTCACAATACATGAATAAAAATGTATGACCAATTGTAAATACATAAAATGAATAAATTGTAACTAATTATACATGTATCTATAAAAATATTAAAATATTATGAAAAATATATTTGAGAAATAAAAAGTAGAAATAATTGCAATTTTTATAATGAAAGTAGAGTTTGAAATATAAATATTGCATATAATGAACTCCAAACTATTAACAATAAGTAATAAAAAATTATCAAAAATTGTTGTTGATAAAATAATGTATGTATGCATGTGTGTGTGTATAATTTCGATCTAATTTTAGAAGAAAAAAAATTATTTCTAAATTTTATCAAAAGAAAAAAATTGTATCATCAAAAATATTTTGTTTCAAAAAATAAAAATAAAAAAATTTTAAAATTAAAAAGAAAAAATTATATTATTTGTAACGAAGTATATGAGTGGTATTAGAATCTAAGAGAAAGTGAATTTCTAAATTTTTTGAATTTTGGATTAAATTGAAAAATTAAATGTCTGGAGGATTAAAGAATTTCTGTGTAAAATTTGAAGGATTTAAAATATAGTGAAGGTACTAATTTGAAACAAAAATAAAAGTTAAGTAACTGAAAAGATAAAAATCAAAATTAAGGAACCAATTTGAAACGAATGTCAAAGTTAAGTGACCATTGGGACAATTTACCCATAGTTCATGACCCATTGGAACTTAATTTAAAAAAAAAAAAAACTATTTTAGATGTTATATTTTGTTATATATCTTTCTCACGTATAAATTCAATAAATTTTACATTTCTATACTAATTTTGGATTAGAGGTTCCATATATCTAATTACAGTAGTATTTGCCTAAACACATTACAAATTGGATATCAATATACAAATGACACATCAGTATCCAGAAAAAGTAAATGAAAAAAAAAAAAGTTGACAAAAACAGCCTCCCACCAATAATACAAGTTAATTTAGAGCTATAATTGCCTTTAAAAAAGGAAAAAAAAAAAGACTTAAAATAATTTCAGCACCTTTAAATATAAATCAATGGTTGGAAAATTAATTAAAAAGATAGCTATGAAGAGCAAAGCAATGAAGAAAAGCTTTAAGGGTAACACAAAAAGCTCACGCATTACAGCAAAACAGTTTGCGAGTATTAAAATATTTGATATATATAAGTAACTGTTTTTTATTGTTGTGCACAACCAACTTCATGTGTTTCTTCCAGCTTTTGGTCGAAACCGTTTCTATATCTTTACTACTTATTGCAAAATCACAGCTTTTTGCAATTTGGTTTGCTCATGCCCGCCTAAAATTTTAGATTAAAAAATTGTGTTTCATTTTCATCAAGTACAAGTTATTTACGCCAATGAAGCATTGGCCAAATGGTCAAAGTGGAGATTCCATGATCTGTCATGAGTTCAATATCTTGTGGGTGCACATAGTCGAAAATTAAATATTCTTACCTGCTAATCTTTAGGTAAAATATATATATAGATATAATTAATGTAATAATATGATAGTTAGTAGTGATTAGTTAGTTATTGTAGTCATAAACCGAAGGTGAAAGTGCTAATAGTTATAATTAATTATAGTCCCCATTCAAAGGTGTATCCCAAAAAAAAAAAAAAAAGTTATTTAGAAAATGCACATAAAATTATTGTTGATGTAATTACTACACCCACAATTAGCTAAAAAAATTAGTGTTCAGCGATCTATAATAATGATTATTTATAGAATTTTTCTAGCTTGTGTTGTGTGTGAGTTTGTCTCCCATATGAGACCCTGAGACTTTAATGTGGACTTGCCTTAAAAGGGGCAGTCCAATCACTTTCAATTGGTGATGCTAATAGCTGAAATTTAAGCTTATCATAAGAAAGAAATGTACCAAAAATTTCTATATAATGTAAAAAAAAAGTAGCTCAATTTCAAAAATATAGAAAAACATTTTTGCTAGGCCGAGCTCTCTAAAAGAGGATGTTGGATATGATAAAAGTATGACGGTGCATGTTTGAAATTTGCCATATTATTAGATGTTTACGAGCTAAATTAGATAGTAAATGTTTTTTTTTTTTTTACTATAAATTGATTCATTAAAATTATCTAGTTAAGTTATGGTTGAATGAACAAATTATTTAATTAGATAAATACTGAAAATATTAAGTTTCAGACTTCATTATTTTATGATTAGATCTAATTAAGTCTCACGTGCATATAATAAAACTCAATCTTTAACACATTTGAAGGAAAATGAATAAGAATAAGAATAATCAAGAAATTAAACTATCTCAAAAACCTTGAGTTATAAATATTATATAAGAAACTCGGATTGATTTAAACCAAATGAGGAAAGTTGTATAGAACCCTACATCATCTGGAGCGATATGGGTGCAAAACAGAACATTACTAAACATAGCCATAAATAACCATAAGATAGCCAATTTTGGATCACATCACGATCAAACAGACGAAGCTCAAGAAATTTTGAAGTCCACCTACCTTTTCTACTTCTATTCTTCTTGCTCATGTCGGATATATCTATACATATGTGTGTGCGCGCATGTACATATATGATGCATATATACATGTCAATTACCACAGAAAAGATTCTTATCGTGTGTGATACATTGAGACCTCATTTTATGAGAAAACTAGTATATGTTGAATAAGTCGTCATACAGTTATAGCTAAATTTATTGGGTCCTGAAAATATTTTCTTAAACTCATCTGAAAAAGAGATGATTTCGGTTGACATATAAGTAGTTACGAAAATCATTACTCTATGAATTAAAAAAAATCATATATATATATAGATTAAATGATGAATAAGTCAGTAATGTTAAAAAAAAATGGATGTATAATTCATTATGTTAAGGACAAATTGAGATTTTATTTGTATGGGGAGTTGGCAATCTTAGAATTTGAACTTGAATTTTAGTTCAAATTTAACAAATAGAACTTTTCGCTAGAAATAAAATAGTTGAATAACAAATAATTATACTTGAATTCTCATTTGACAAACTAAGTAGACTTTTTTTTTTTTTTCTTTTTCCAAAAGTTTAAGAAATTAAAAGAAAAAGATATCAAGATATTAGAGTTTTACTTCCAATTTTAAATTGGTTGTTTTTTTTTTTGGTTATTAAGGAGGTCAGATGATCTAAGCATTAATGGTATGCATAACGAGAGCAACCTTTTCCTTTCAAATTGATGACAATGAAATTCGAACTCTAACTTAAAGAATGTTTTTACAGAAAAATTACCACTTAACTACTTGATAGTTTGTTTTTAATTAAACAATTAAGAACTGTTTAAAATATTTATGTACGTTGACTTGTTTCAATAATTTCAATTCTCCATCTTAATCGAAAACACACTTCTCATTTAACTTGCACATTCATATAGTATGACCCGATTGACAGAACCCAAAACCTATTCTGTCAGAATAAAACCTTATATAAATAAAACGAACATATTTGACCTCAGCTCAGAGGAATCTGGTCCAAAAGAATATATCTAAACAAGTGTTATGTATGCAAACACATGTATCACCACAACAATTGCTATTTATAGCCACCAGCAATATGTGACTAAATATATAGTCCCCCTCTAGATAGTTTGATGGCTAAAGCACGAGGACATCCAAATTGAGGACGGAGGTTTGATTCTTCCGGCTCTCCAAGAGCCCTTAGAATTTAAGACCAAATATATATATATATATAAATTTATAGCTACAAATTTTAGCTATAATAATTTATTTGGTAACTTGTAGTGAGAAATGATATGATTAAAAATTAATTATATAGCTTTAATGTCATGCGGCTATTTTTTTCTATATTTTTAACTACATGAGTTAGAGTAATCAGAAAATATTAAAATTAGTTGATATAAGATTATAAAATTTGTAGCAAAAAATTAAATTATTAAGAACATAAAATTATATTTTTTTTTTCTCACTATAATTTGTTCCTCAATTAAAACCAAAAATTTTCAATAATTTAAAACATAAAGTCTTAACAATATTTATCACTCTGCGGTTAAATTCTTAAAAACATTTATCACTTTGTCCCACACTGAAATATAATAAACAAATAATTGCGGCCCTCTGTTTTAATGCATGTATATTTATGATCTACATAACTTCTGATGTTCTCTTTTATCCACTTGGATGTATGTATATACCTTCCATTCTTCTTTTTTATAATTAAGGGAAACGGTAAGTGCGTTTTACTGTACTCATAACCTAGAGAAAACGAAAGAGAAAGAAATGGGGCAGTCTCTGTTTAATTTTGTAGCTAGCTTAGCTAGTCCCCACTTCTCATGCAAAATGACGACATAAATCACCAATTATAACCCATTTCAAGTTTTTACCTTAAAAATCCTTCTATAAATACCCCATTTCCTCTTCAATAATCTTTCATCTCTCAATTAAACTTTCTCCTAATAATTCAATCTCCTCCTCCTCCTCTTCTGTATCTTGAAAAAATGGCAGCAGCAAGAGGTACCTTCAACGTGACACCGGCAGCAAGAACACCAAGTCCATCATCAGTTCCACAGCGGTCACCTTGGCATTCACCTGTACCATACTTGTTTGGTGGGTTGGCTGCTATGCTTGGTTTAATAGCTTTTGCTCTCTTGATTCTTGCTTGTTCCTACTGGAAGTTATCTGGGTATCTTGAAAATGGAAGCGAAGGAGGTGAACGAGACCTTGAAGCTGGTGAAGGAGGAGATCATATAAATGACAACAATAAGGGTGAGAAACAACCTGTTGTGTTTGAAGAAAAGATTTTGGTGATTATGGCTGGTCAAGTTAAACCAACTTTCTTGGCTACACCAATGTCTAGTAGGTCTTCTTCTTTTGGTGACTCTAGTTCTAGTACTAAAAGCTGTTCTTGCAACGACAAGACTCAGAAATCTACAGAGAATGAATCTGTTAAACAGGAAAATGGTGATCAAGAACTGAGTGAAAGATTGGACACAACAACAACCCAAGAATCATCATAACAAACCCATTGATTTTTTTTACTTTTCTTTTTCATCTTTTTTATTAGGTCTGAAACTAATTTTGTTAGGTGGGTTGGGATCTTGAAGAAGAAAGAGCTCAGCTACAAGTTTTGATGAATTGGGGTACTGTCTGTAAATGAGCCTTTGCATGTTAGATTGGTTTTTAGCCTTTTATTAGCAGCTGCCTTTCTTTGTTCTGTTTTTGGTTCTCGTGTTTTCCAATTGGAGAAAATGTAAATTTCAGTGAGATTTATTGAAGAATTCAGCTGTTTCTTCATCTTCATCTTCATTTTTCTTAATGTAATCCCCTTTTTTCTATTAAATTATAACAAGGTGGCTCCAAATTTATATTTTACAGTTCGGATACGACTCCAGCACCATTAAAATAAAAATTATTAACATAATTTATTTTAATTCGACTGGGTATTAATAAATCAAAATTTATTGATTAATGCAATTTTAAATTTTTTTGTATGTGTTACTCTGCCTCTACTATAAAAGTGCAGTGCAGATCTAAAGAGAAGAAGGAAAAAAAAAAAAAAAGAGGAATACTAAAGATGGCACGTGTGGAGAGGTACGTGCAAGTGTAACAGTAACATAGTTTCTGATGCGGCGAGATGAAACTGCGCAGGTTACTGCTGTATATGTACTGTTTATTTGATGATGAGACACTGATTTTTTTTTTTTAATTTGTGTTCAAATGTGATATGTTGTGAAGTGTAGCGAGTTGCTATGGTGTTTCTTATGCAGTCTTAATCTTTGTGGGTCTCTCTTTGTAGACCCATTTGGAAGTTCTATAAATATAGATATAAATTATCCCTTACCCAAATATGGTCCAATTTCAATTCCATCTTTGCTCTTCATTTGGACATTCTAAAAGATTTGGGAAATTTTTGTCACTTCAAATATATTACACCTCACCAATTCAATGATATATAATTTATTAGTCAAGTATATATAAAATATAACAGGTATGTATCCAACAATTAAATATAATATTTTAATTGTAAGTACAAATTTCTTTATACTACTAATATGAATAATTTTGAAGTCAGATATGTTAGGAATTATAATATAATTAATCATATTGTTAACTCTTTTGTTTATGTGTGCAAAGTTGTAACTTGGAAATGCACAAATTTTTTTCATACTTATTAATTATATTTAATCTGGTTAATATTATTTTGGCCAAAATTAATCTGGTTATTATTGAAGGGATTTATAAACATTAAACTTATCCCTTAACCTAAATGTTCTGAATTTTTATTAAATAATGAAATGCCAATAGCTTAATTACTTCTCCCAGTTGATCCAAATACCCCCATGAACTTAAAAAAGAAACAATATATATGTGTTCCTCTATTGGTACATAACAAGTGGCTACATTACATGTTGCTCACTTACTGAACAGTTGTTTCTGTGTGAGAGCTATGTATGTGTTCCTCTATTGGTGGTTTACATTATAGTTTGCAAAATGTATGTCACTATTATATAATATAAGCAACAATCATTGGACACATATATTAATGCTTTCTGAAGTAAGCCACACTTATATATTAAGGTATCGTTGATGAGAAGAAATAGGCAGTTGCATGCTCCACTGTGCCTTTTAAAAAGTTTATTTAAATTTGTTAGGTGGCCGGTGCTATGACATAAAATATTTCATATTTTGGGATTTCATTTCTAATATTGGTAAAAATTTATTTAATGAATAAAAATAATCTCAATTTCAAATTTTGAACATATATATATATATATATATATATATATATATATATATAGAGGTTGGTTTTTAATTAAAACATAGTTCAATATTTCGAGCTTATAATATTTCAATATGCAGAAGTCAATAAAAATGTAAAAAGTCCAAAATTTAAATCATGTAATAAAATTTTAACTTTATAACTTAGAAATCCAAGAATAATTTCATGATAATTAACTAGAAAAATACTTGGTATTGGAGTATATATGCATTTTGAGACAAAATGTTTTTTTCGAGCTAGCTATTAACTAGTGATATGACTTCATAAAGAAATTCCAATAGTAGAAGAGAATTTATAGGGACGCGGAAGCATGAAATTGCTTTTGGCTATAGTTTTCTAAAGCATAAACCTCTAGCTACATATTTAAGATCTGTAGAATAAATAGAAGCTCAAAGATAAGGAACCTTAGTACTATAACTAGAGCAAAGAAAAGCCCTATTTTCATCTTTTAATTAATTTATTTAAGGGTTTTTTTTCATCTACTTTTATTAATAAAGTAAATGTGTACTTCTATATTCTCCTATTCCTCCTATTGCCTTCTTTCAGTTTCCCCCATGCAATGTTCTTTCTATTTATGCCCTTTCTTTTCATCTTCTTTTGTTGGATATCTAAGCAAATTCCTTATGCTATGCCGTATATATAATTATTCATTGATTAACATTATATATTAGTGATCATTTGTTCCTCATTTTCATCATCAATGCATGAACCAACAATTAGTTGCTAAGTGCATTTGGTGTTAGATGCTAACTTTTACCTCTACCATAGTGTTGTTCTTGTTAAAGATATTAAAAATAAGGCAAAAGCTACAAAGAAATTTCAAATTTTTGTAAAAGAATAAATATCCCCAAAAATTTTAAATTGAAACAATAAAATAAAATTGTTCAATATGCAAATGTTAAGTACTTATGAAAGAGCTGACATCATAATAATTATGGAATTTATTTGTCAACATAGTTCATTTTTTCGTGAGTTTTTTCACATATATATGAGAGTATTTTGTTTCCACATAAATTTACAAATTTATTTCTTTATACTTTTGACATTCATTCATATCTTTTAATCTTTATGATTAAAAGATATAAAATTTTAACTCCAACTGATCCCATTGTATAAATTAAAATTTGAACATAGAATAAAATGATATATTTTTTTTTGTTTTTTACATGCTTCAAGTGTTTTTTTTTTGGTTAGCATCTATTAATATATTATTATTCCATCTATTACAACCACTTTAATTTGGTTTTCATTCTGTTTTATATTTAAATAATAATATTTGTAAAAAAAAAGTCTTCGGATATGAAAATTTTAAATAAATAAATAATGTGAACAGCATATATATATATATATATATATATATATATATATATATATATTCTTATTAGTGGTTCTTAATAGTGGGAAGGTGATTTTCACCAATTAATTATAAGACATGTAAAGAAGAAGTAGATCAACCATCATTTTCCAACAATTAAATAATATTTAATAGTCACAATTTCTATCTGGGCATCTCTCTATATCTACCTATACATATATGTATATATATATAAATCTCAAAATTTTCCACAGATAAGGATGGTACAATGTTCCACTCGTATCATTTACATATTTTATCCGAAGACACCTCGAATTTGTTCCCCTAGTCTAATCATATCAAAATCTAATGTTTATACTGGAGGACCCTAATCTGCATTATATATATATATGAGCAATTATAATTTTGCATCCTCTTGCTTGCAGTGGACTTATGTGCATATGCCCTCAATTAGATATGCTTCCATTATCACACTTGCTTTATATGAAACCACATAATACTTATATTCTTGTCTTAACCATTATTAATGCATGCTTTTAATCTATATGTTGATCTATAACCATGTCCATCATACTTACATCTTATCAATATTAGTGCAAGCGGGGATTACGATTAACAAATATGCTGTGTTTTGTGACATGAATTTTGATGGGAGAAATGTTGGCTTCACGTTTCGGACAAGTTTTGGGTGTTTTGGACGAATTTGGTATGTATATTTTCATGTTAGAAGCAGACATGGCCATCTACACGGCCATGTTTCAGGGTGTGTTGGGAGACACGGCCGGATACATGGCCATGTCCCAAGGTGTGTTCAAATGTGCTATTTTTTCAATGAGATACACGACCATGTCACAGACCGTGTTGAAATCTGCATTTTTGTCCAGAATGGTATACAGAGAGCTCCACGACCGTGTCTCGACTAGTTTACGCTCTGAAAAGCTACATGGGTCGAAACACATCCGTGTATCTTGCAGAGTTGTCCAAATCCGTTTGGGAAGCATTTTTCTTCCTATTTTCTCTCCATAAACACTATAAATAAGTCTTGTATCAATTAAGAGTTATAGAATTCGGCCTATTCATCATTGCTAGCCGTTTAAATACTCTTTGTACGCTATTTTTACGACAATAGTGAAATCTCTCCTCCTCTGCCTGTGGTTTTTACCCATATTAGGGTTTTTCACGTAAATTTTTGTGTCTATTCTCTATTTCTTTTGGTTGCTATAGTTTGTGTGTTTGTTTGCATTCGCCTATTACTTCCACTACGACTCTAACAAACTGGTATCAGAGCAAAGATTATTTTTTCCGGGTTTGATCTTGGCGTTGTCTGATAGAAATAATGGCATCGTTGAAGTATGATATTCTACTATTGGATCGTAACATAAGATTCACGTTATGGCAGGTTAAGATGTGAGCCGTACTTGCTCAGATGGAGTTAAATGATTGTATTTTAGGATTTGATAAGATGCCTGGGTCATGGACAGATAATGTAAAGAAGCGTAAAGATCATAAAGTCTTGAACAAATACATCTGCATTTGTCGAATACTATTTTACAGGATGTAATGAAGGAAAAGACCTCGACTTCATTGTGTGCAAAGTTGGAGTAGATATGTATGAAGAAATTTCTCCCTAACAAGATGCATCTAAAGCAGCGTTTGTACTCTCATCGTATGGTGGAAAATACGTCCCTTGAAGATCACTTAATTATGTTTAAGGAAATTATCTCTGACTGGGAGAGTATGGAGCTTAATATTACAAATAAGGACTTAGCTTTGATTTTGCTATGTTCCTTACCTCCGTCTTATATAAACTTTGTTGATACTCTGTTATATAGTCATGAGAAAATCTCTCTAGAAGAGGTTTTTGAGGCGTTGTATTCTAAGGAGCAGGTTAAACAGTTAGTGGTTAACCCAGAGACTCATGAAGAGAGTCTCGTTATTAGGGGAAGGATGACTGAGAGAGGTAGAGATAAGAATAGGGGCAGGTCTAAGTCGAAGAGTAAGACTATTAAGTGCTATTACAGCAAGAAAAAAGGTCATATCCAGGATGAGTATTACAAGTCAAAAAAATAAGGCTGAGAGAGGTGATCAAAAGGGTAAAATGCCTAAAAATTCTAGTGAGGCCAGTGTTGTTGAAGATGTAGAAGATTTAAATAATTAAGATGATCTTCTTATTATCTCTAATAGTAGGGGTCAATTCAACATATGACTGGATTTTAGACACCGCCTGCACATTCCATATGACTTCTAATCGAGAATAGTTTACAACATATGAACTGAGAGATATAGGGACTGTTTTAATGGGAAATGATGCTCTATATAAGATTATCGGCATTGGAATGTTAGAGTTAAAATACATGATGGGATCATCAGAACACTTGAAGGTGTTCGGTACATTTTTGATTTTGGCCAAAATCTTATTTCGATTTCTACCTTCGACAATAAAGGTTATAGTTATTCAGGTGGAGGTTGAGTATTGAAGATCACGAAGGGGGCTCTTGTTGTGATGAAGGGGCATTTGAGACATGCTAAGTTGTACATCTTAGAAGGTTCGACCATTATAGGTGATGCAGCCATCACCTCCTCCGAGTTGGATAAGACTACACTTTGGCATTTTTGATTAGGCCATATGAGTAAGAATGGTCTAGTTGAGTTGAGCAAAAGAGGATTAATTGATAGTTGGATTGGGAAATTGGAGTTTTATAAGCAATGCATATTTGGGAAACATGAAAGGGTGAGTTTCGGTAAGGACATTCGCAGCACAAAAGGGATACTTGACTATGTTTATTCAGACCTTTAGGGGCCATCCCAAGTTCCTACTAAGGTGCAAGCTACATACTAACGATCATTGACAATTACTTGAGGAAAGTTTGGGTGTACTTTTTGAGATATAAGAGCGAGGTATTTGCCATTTTTAAGCAGTGGAAGACCATGATTGAGAAATAGACTAGGAAGCAAGTGAAGCATCTCCACATTGATAATAGGTTGGATTTTTGTTCGGGGTGAGTTTAACTCATTTTATAAGTCCAAGAGAATTGTTAGGCATTTGACAGTTTCAGGTACTCCGCAGTAAAATAGTATGGTTGAATGCATGAATAGGACATTAATGGAGAAGTTCCAGTATTTACTTTCTAATTCTAGATTACCAAATTCCTTTTGGGTTGAAGCTACTATAACAACCTGTTTTCTTGTGAACTGTTCTTCCTCAACGGTGATAGATAATAAAACTCCAGAAGAGGTATGGTCTAGTACTCCTCCTAATTATTCTAACCAGAGAATTTTTGGTTGTCCTGCCTATACTCATATTTATAATGGTAAATTGGAACCCAGGTCTAGAAAATATATTTTTCTTGGTTATATATCTGGTGTTAAGGGTTATAAGATTTGATGTCCCGAGTTGAGTAAGATTATTGTGAGTCACAATGTAATCTTTGATGAAACTCCTATGCTTTGTAATCAGTCTTCTAGAGTTAAGTGTGATGAGTCTGTGCAGCAACAGGATGCAGACATTAAGGTGGAGATTCTGTTTGAGGTAGAATCCACACCAAAAGCTACACCAGATGAGGATTCAGAGGTGATTGATAATGATGAGACTACCACACCTCAGTACTCTTGAAGGACAGACCTAGGAGGCCCATTAAACCACCATAAAGGTATGCTGAAGCGAATATGGTAGCTTATTTATGAAATATGGCTGAGGATATTGATGCCAATAAAGAACCATCTACCTATAAGGAGGCAATCAGTTATGTAGATTCAGAAAAGTGGTTGATTGCCATACATGAGGAGATATAATCTCTAGACAAAAATGACTCATGGATGTTAGTGAAGTTACCCAAAGGCAAGAAGGTTGTTCGGTGTAAGTGGTGTTCAAAAGGAAAGAAGGTACTCTGGGTATTGATGATGCTAGATACAAGGCGAGACTTGTGCTAAGGGCTATAGTCAGATTTTTGGTGTGGATTACATTAATGTGTTCTCTCCTGTTGTGAAACATAGCTCTAATCGAGCTTTACTTGGGATTGTTGCTAGGCATGATATTGAGTTAGAGTAAATAGATGTCAAAACGGCATTCTTACATGGAGAGCTTGAGAAGGACATCTACATGCAGTAGCTAGAGGGTTTTATTGCTTCAAAAAAGGAGGACCATGTGTGTTTTTAAAAAAAATCTCTCTATGGGTTGAAGCAATCTCCAAGGCAGTGGTACAAGAGGTTTGATGCTTTGATGACTACATATGGGTTTAGACATTACAACTATGATAGTTATATCTATTTTAGAAAGAACCGTGATAGGTCTTTCGTCTATCTTTTTCTCTATGTTGGTGACATATTAATTGTAGCTAGAGATAAAGAAGAAATTGAAAAGGTCAAATCTCAGTTGAGTGCTGAATTTGAGATGAAGGATTTAGGTAAAGTAAAAAAGATCCTTGATATAGAGATTATGAGAGATAGAAAGGCTGGCTCGTTGTATCTTAGTCAAAGGTGGTACATTGAGAAGGTTTTACGAAGGTTTAATATGCACAATTGTAAACCTGTAAAAACTCCATTGGCCTTACATTTTAAGCTTTCAACTTTATTTTATCCACAGTCAGATGACGAGATCGAGTATATAACTCAAGTCCTTTACTCTAGTGAGGTTGGTTCCCTTATGTATGCAATGGTTTGCACATGTCCAGATTTATCGTATATTGTGAATTCAGTTAGTATATACATAGCTAATCCGGGGAAAGAGTATTGGAAAGAAATTTAATGGATCCTTCGCTACTTGCGTGGCTCTTCGGGAATGTGTTTGCATTTTGGAAGATGTAGAGATGGAGTTATTGGTTATGTGGTTTCAAATTTTGCTGGTGATCTTGACAAAAGGAGATCGTTGACCGGTTATGTGTTTAGCATTGGTGGTTGTACTATTAGTTGGAAGATAACATTACAAGCTTCAGTTGCATTGTCTACCACAGAGGCTGAGTATATGGCCATTATTGAAGCCGTTAAAGAGGCCATTAGGCTGAAGAGATTATTTAGAGAGCTTTGTGATGATTTGAAGTTCATGGTGCTATATTGTGATAGTTAGAGTGCTATTTTTCTCACCAAAGATCAGATGTTTCATGAGAGGACTAAGCACATTGATGTTCATTATCACTTTGTACGAGATGTTGTTGTAAGGGGTGATGTGGTTGTGGAGAAAGTTAGTACTCATGATAATTCCGCTGACATGTTTACTAAGTCACTTCCTTTGTCTAAGTTTGTGCATTGCTTGGACTTGGTTGGTCTTTCACATTCTCATTAAGTAGTGCCCATTAGAGGGCATGTTGGAAGAGGTGAAGTTTATATTATTGTTTGCGTTGTGAGTGTTTTGGTTTTAATTGATACTTGGAAATTCATGTCAAAGTGGAGATTGTTGTGTTTTGTGACATGAATTTTAGTGGGAGATATGTTGGCTTCACGTTTTGGAAAAGTTTTGGGTATTTTGAACGAGTTTGGTATGTGTATTTTTATATTGGAAGCAGACATGGCCAACTACACGGCCATGTCTCAGGGTGTGTTGGAAGACACGGTCGGATATACGACCATATCACAGGCCATGTTGAAATTTGCAGTTTTATCCAAAATGGTACACGGGGAGCTAAACGACCGTGTTCCAGGCCATGTCTCGACTAGTTTACGCTCCGAAAAGCTGCACAGGTCAAAACACGCCTGTGTATCATGTAGAGTTATCCAAATCCAATTTGGAAAGTATTTTTCTTCCTATTTTCTCTCCACAAATACTATAAATAAGCCTTATATCAATTAAGAGTTATAGAATTCGGCCTATTCATCATTGTTAGCCGTCTAAACACTCTTTGTACGCTATTTTTACGATCATAGTGAAATCTCTCATTCTTTGCCTGTGGTTTTTACCTGTATTGGGATTTTCCACGTAAATCTTTGTGTCTATTCTCTATTTTTTTTAGTTGCTATTGTTTGTGTATTTGTTTGCATTTACCTATTACTTCTACTACGACTCTAACAAAATATAACCCATAATATCACATAATTATTCAATTCTAGAATTTAAGTTTATTCATGGGGTTCTGGAAATAATTCTATATTTTTACGTTTGAATACTTATTAAGCATGAGTGAATTAAAGATATGCCCATTAGTTAGGGAAGTCCGGATGAGAGGAGGTTATTTGAATAGTTCATTGGCTCTTAAAATTAATTATTTATAAATTTATAAATTTTTTTAATTAACTATGATCCTTTCAAATAAAATTTATAATACCATTCCTACTTATCTTAACTTATATTAAGATATTTAACTGATATTTTTAATTTTATTTTTATCATTACGGTGGTGATATCATTTAAATCAATTATTCAATTTTAAAATTTAAGTTACTAAGTAAAATTGCAAATAATTACTCAAAAGATTAGTCCAGTAGTGTAAAACTTCACTGAGTTACTGTATGAGAATATTTTATAGTAAGAAGTTTTATGTTCGAATTCTCAATAAGTCAAATTTACTTGGCCAGTCAACCACAAAGTATGAACGAAAACTAATCATATATTCAATATTGTGTTACAAGTAATAGTAACACTATGTATGTTACAAGTAATAGTTCAATAAGAAAGAAACTATGCATAGAAAATTACTCTAACTCTTGCATTCCTCATCTTATATGAGGAAAAGAGTTGAAGGAATATGTGGTGATGTTTAAATTTTGTATATAAACAACAGAAATCTCATTTTGAGCAAAATTTTTTTTTTTTTATCACTTTGAGTATATTAAATTTAAGAGTGAATTACATTTTCTCCTTTGAGATTTGACCTAATTCACACTTTCCCCCTTCTTGTTTGAAAATCAAATTTTTTTGTCATTCAGTTTTCATTCCGTTAACATTTTAGTCATTCCAATAGGGTTCCGGTGAAAATCTCAGGAGGAAAAATATAATTTGCTCTATATTTAATAATAGAGTTTGCTATACATATACGTGTTACATATTTATTGTTTAAGTATAAACACATAGAGTATGACACATTCAATAATTGAATGAAATATTTTAAATATAGATAAAAATCTTTCAATGTATACATATGCATATGATGAAATAGGCGAAAGCATGAAGAGAAGTGCCATTACAACAACATCCATTAAGGTCAGCGTCAACCTTTGTATTCATACTTTCCCTCTTAGTAAGTAGTTGCCATGTTGAATGCTACTATTCGTTTCATGCTAGCTTATTACTTCTTGGCTGGCCTACTACATTATTATAGAACATGAACAAAGACAAAAGGGCCAAATTAATTTTTGACGATCTAATAAAGTGGTCACTGATCATATATAGCTACAAGCACTATAACTAAGTAAAGAGACCCATTTCTGAGATCAATTTATAGTTTCTTGTGGCTAGAGATTGAAGTCCATGCACTTGTTTTAGCAAAGAAAATTTATGTGGAAATGAAGAGGAAGAGCTACCAATAATTGAAGAGAATTTTGCATCACTTAATTGACTTGTCAAATCAAAAACATTCCAACTAAATGAATTTTAGTATTATTGATGAGGTTCGCTAGAGTTTTTTTCTTTGCAGAAAAAGAAAAAGGCTAGAAAATTACAGTTCATGTGTTTGATTTCTTTCCCTGGGTAGAAACCGCCCAAAGTGTTTGTCGTCATTCTTCTATGCATTGTTGAATTAATCCTTAGGTTCTTCGATTATTAATTCACTTATGCTATATTTGGATTGCAAGAATTTGGTTCATGGATTTGGATTTGCGTCAAATTTCTTGTTTAGAGCCATTATAATCATATGGATTTGAATTTTATTCAAATTCCAAAAATTTTAAAAGCCTAAAATATTAGGATTTGAAATAACATATGAACACTTGGAATTTCAAATCCAACTTTAACCATTTTATTTATTCAAAAGAAAATTACAATACATGTTCCATTTTTTATTTTATAACAAAAAATACTTTATTTTTTTATTAATTATAGTTATATCCCTTCTCTTTTCATGTGTCTTTTTTATTTTCCCTTCTTTTTTTTTTTTCATTTTTTATCCCCTCTTATTTGTTTTCCTCTTCTTTTTTTTTTAATTTTTATTTTAGCCTTATTTTTCCCACCTCCTTTTCTTTTCTTTTTTTTTTTTATATATTTTTATATTTTCTCCCTTTTTTTTTTTTCCTCTTTATTTTTTTTTCTTTTTTTCTTCTCCCCTTTTTTTTTCCTTTTCTATTTTTTTTTTGTTCTTATTTTTCTCTTCCTATTATTATTTTTTTCTTTCTTTTTTTTTAAAAAAATTATATTTATTTTTTTACACTCATTCTTTTTTTCTTTCCTTTTATTTTTCTTTTTTCCCTCAGTTTTCCTTACCTCCTTTCCTTTTTTTCTCTCTTTTTTAAATTTTTTATTTTTA